>JAOEGS010003583.1:0-28137 GCA_025447755.1 Corythornis vintsioides
TAATGAATTCCACACAGTTCAGTAAGGCATTTATTTCATACCTTAATTAGTAGAGGCCACTTAAGGGACACCAGTCTATTATATTTACAGATGGTTTTCTCTCTTTGAAATCCAGAATAACCTTGTTAGATGCTTCTTCAATTAAGCTACCATTAATTTGCCAAGAAGCCCACAATGATTTCAGTGTTTCATACAGTATTATATAATGCTCATAAATTTCTGTGAAACCCTGTTTTCTTTTTTTTGTTGTTGTTGTTTTCATTCATTAAAGCAGACTTGTACCACAGCATATGGCATTTTTATTTTACTTCTCAGATATTCTAATCTCTGAAAAAAAAAAAAAAGAGTAGAAACAAAATGGGTGGTAAAATTAGCTAGTTGTATTTCCTTGACTATCTCATTTCTGATAAATGGTCATTTTTTCATTATTGATAGTTCATCATAAGCAAAAGTAACTGTGAAAAGAGCTAGTTCAGGCAAACTGCAGGCAGCAAGAAACAGCTTAGATGCTTCACGATATAGACCCATTTTGTGCAATACTCCAGAGTAATTTGCTTCAGGTATCTGCAGCTGCCCAGAGGTCTGTATATACTTATGGTATTAATAAAAATTTCTGAAAATTAATTGCTCTTACTAAAACCTCTGAAGCTGAAGTATAGTGGCAGCAGCTGTGTTGATACTGAACAGCAGCAAACATACCATGTGGAGTTGTGCTAACAAAAATATTATCAACTATATCTCCATGTAGTCATAATCTATTTCTTGATGGTCAGGATCAGCATAGAAATCTTTGAGACTTAGCAAGAGCTTGTCAAGTAAAAAGCATTTAAAGATAACAGTGAACACTATGTTAATTGGCAAAAGTTTTTAATAGCAATCAATACTGCATTTAGCAAAACATTGTTCACTTTCCCATCACTGAATAAGAAATTGAGAAAATGCAGAAGTGAAAAATTTAAACACTTAAAGTTCTCAGGGCTCAGAATATTGTAGGCTTAATTTAATGTTCACACTTGAACATTCTGGAGAGGAATCCACTCTAGTGCTGCAAAACGAACCCTGCTGCAAAACACAGTATGAAAAAGCCTGAACCTGGAAAGACCAATCATCATCAGGAGTGGAATCAACCCCCAGCTACCCTCAGTTTAGAAGTGACTGTGGTGCCTTTATTTCACATACATTGTATATAAAATGGAAGAGAAAAATGAGTGTGCCAGCTAAATTAGAAAATGGATCAAAAATGATGAATGGGAAAGGTGCTGGACACAGCAGAATTTTAAACAAAGATAGAGAAGTAAAAAGGAAGCTAAATGAGGATAAGAAAAGGTTGTCTGCCACAGTACCTCAATAAGAGTTGATACTGGAAAGATAAGATAGATCAGACCAGAGATTTTGGGGAGAGGTTTGAAAAAAAAAATTTGGTTTGCACTGTCTTCCCCTACAGATATGTCAGTAATGTGAGTGGGTCACTTTTGTAATACTTTATATATTCATGTCTTGCCTAAGATGTAGCTTCTAGCAGACAAATAAACAAAAAAGATCAGGGAGATGTACATAGAGATGTCGGAAAACAGCTTTAAGCGTAGCTCTTTTTAGTTAGACATGCAATTGTTTCCAGCCAACTTTCGGAGGCTGTTTTTATGTGTCCACAAAATCCTGTACCAATTCTTTTGCTCCTTTCCTTACACTTCACTAACAGGCGCAACTACTGGAACGAGCTCGCTGAGATTAGGTGCACTGCTAAGGCTGCCCAAGTGGCAGCCAGATAACCAAGGCGAATCACTGCAACTTCAGAAAGACTATTTCTGATATAAGGGTATATATATATAGTACTCCGGTTTGTGAAGCGCTTTAAAACACGGCATTAATCTCGCAGGCGTTGCACAAGAAGCTTCTTCAGCAAGTGTGCCACCCGAGATGTGTTAGAGCTGTCTGCAGAGGGGGATAAAATGCTGAGGGAGAACCCCGTACCCAGTCACTGGGAACGAGTCACAGAAAGGACAGCGGAGAAAAGCCCTCTTCCTCCTCTTAACAATGCCAAAACCTCTAGTGACACCCATTCTGATCTGAAAAAAAGTAGTTTCAAAGCCCGCAAAATTACTTCTTTTCCACTCATCCTGGTACCAAACGAAACGGGAGGACTGCAAAAGGTCTTAGGAGAGTCGCCTGAGAGATACTGAGGTACGGAGCACTTGGGCTGGTGGGGGACCCCTGACAGCGGCTGGGTAGGGCCAGCGGGCGGAGGGGCTGGCCCGAGAGGCGGGAGGGGAGGAGGGCGCGGGTGGGGTCTGGCTGTGACTAATGGACCAGATGCGTTTGCATGTTTTAGAAAAGGGGGGGGCCCTGCCCCGCTGGCTCGACTTCAGCCGCGGAGTTTGTTGTGCGTCTGACGGACGCCGGGTCCTGCCACAAGCTCCCGTCCCTCCCGCCTCTGCGGCCCGGGGCAACCATCGCCGGCGAGCGGCGGCAGACGGCCCCAGGAGGGGACAGCCAGCCGGGGCCCGGAGCGTGGCAACCGGCAAAACGCGTTTCCCTCGCTCAGCAGGCGGAGCCCCGCAGGCGGCGGGCGGGGAGGATCGGGTCAGCTCAGCTCGGCGAGGTGAGGGGGAGAGAGGGACAGAGCTGGGCAAGTCCGTCAGGAAGGGACTTGTCGCCCCAGCCGCCGCGCAGCATTTCGCTCCGGCGCTGCTCTGCCGACTACCCCGCCTGCAGCGTCAGCACCGCCGCCTGTCCCCGTCCGGCCGCCTGCCGAGCCCCCGGCTCCGTCCCCGGGCGGTGGCGGCGGCGACCGGCGGGGCGAGGTGTCCCCGCAGCTGACGCCTTGTCTCCTCTCTCCGCTCAGGTCGGCGCTGACGGCGGTGGGCTCTCGGCGGCGGATCGGCCGTTCTGCAGCGCCATGCCCTCCGCCCGACCGTGGCGGCTGCCCGCCCTCCTCCTCCTCCTGCTCCTCAGCTGCCGCGCCGAGGGCGACGGCTCCCTGCGCCCGGCGGGCCCGGGCAGGCACAGCCCACCGGCAGCCGTCGAAGCTGTGCCCCCGACGGCCAGGACCCCCGCAGTGCGGGGCGCTGAGCTCAACGCCTCTCTCCCGGCCACGCTGCCTAAGGGCGGAGTGGCGACCGGCGGGCGGCCGCGCTCGGCCTCGCCACCCATGTGTACGGGGCAAACGGAGATCAAGGAGACTTTCAAGTACATCAATACAGTTGTGTCTTGTCTTGTCTTCGTCCTGGGCATCATTGGCAATTCCACGCTGCTGCGGATCATCTACAAGAACAAGTGTATGAGGAATGGCCCCAACATCCTCATCGCCAGCCTGGCCCTGGGCGACCTGCTTCATATCATCATCGACATCCCCATCAATGTCTACAAGGTGAGCGAGAGCTGGGGATTAGTGTTGGAGTGGGAGTGGGGATGCGGTGAGTTCTCGGGCCTCCCCGGTGGATCCCCGTCACCTCCGTGCCTCCTGCGGGAAAATGCGCCCCTCTTCTGGCTGGAAACACCGGGGAACTAGATCTCATGTCAGAAACTTGCCAGAAGTTGGCATTCTAGCCAGATCTTGTACTTGTCCCCCATGGCACCCACCCTGTACCCCAGTCACAACCCTTTCAGCAGTCCGCGCTAAGAATGGGTACAGAAGTGATGGCCAGCGTCAGAAAGCCACCTGGAAGCAGGTACCGTTCTAGGGATAAAGGAAATAAAGATAAAAGCTCGATGGGTTCATGTCTTCCGTTCTTTCCCCAAGCAATGGAGAGGCACAGAAGATCCTCTTCTGTAGAGTGTGTACCACTCAGACCCTCCTGCACAGCTGGGGCATGTACATCCCACGGGCCCATGATGTTGCTGGTGGCATGGGGACTTTACAGCAGGAACTCATTCAGACTGAGCCATTTGTATTAGTTTTATACGTCCAGCGGTCGTGAGGCATGATCCTCTCCGGAGCTGTGAACCCATTTCCTTGAGCTAGTGTTTCATCATGGGCAGCTGAGACAGCATGAGTCACACCTGCTGCTCTTGCACCTACTTTTACTGTGCCCTTTGACGTGCTAAGATTTGCCATGGAAGTAGTACAACCTCCGTCTCGTTTGCCCAGTTTGCACAGTTCATTTATCCTTAGGAATTTTGGGCAGTTGAATCCAGCCTGTAGTTAGGATCAGCACTCTTGAGTGGGATGCTGGAAATAACAAGGGATCTTCCGCCTTGTGAGTTTGCAGTCTGGGTCCCTGAGCACCCACAGTCAATTGCCGCATAACGTGAATTCGTCTGTTCCTTCTCACTTCACAGGCATGCTTGTAAACTCTGGCATTTGTTACTGTTAGCTTGGAAAAGCCACGTTGAAGGGACAGGTTTTGAATATAGTCTTCTGTATCCATAGTGATTAATTACTTTCTGAAGCAGCTGAAATGGAAGAATCGTGTACCTTCATCTTTTAAAGTATATTACAAAGGTCCAAGCGCTGTAATTAATTCATGAGCCGAATCATCAGGATTTACATGAGAATTCTCTGTTTTGAAGTTTCAATATTTTCCATGCTGTACATTTAGCATAGTTCTTGTGAAAAGTATATGTACTCTTCTAAGTCAGAGTGGAATGTGTGAAAAAATATTTTAAGGTGTTTTGAAAAAAAAAAAGTATTTTTTAATCTATTCTATGAAAAAAAATCTAAGTGATTGCATCAGTAACAGCTGCTCATTACAAGACTTTCGATCTCAATGACAGTAGTGCAAAATTAAATTAATGATAGGATGCAATAAGATAACACAGTCCTTATATTGACTGAATGTCCTCAAATATATCATAAGTAGGTTGGAGCAGGAGGAATAGAAGGTCAGATTTCAAGACAATAAATACCATACCAGTTCCTAGTCCAGTCTTTTTATTGTGGTGTTGATAATGATAGGAACTAAGCAAGAGTTCTCAGGTACTAAATCTCCCATGCTGTTCTGCATCTCAATGAAGAGCTCATAATAAATATATATTATGTAATAGTGAGTGAAATATTTGCTGTTTTTAAACAGGAGTTTTGAATAAATGCAAGTTTAACAAAACAAAAACTAACAACCAAACAAACCGGAAATGCTGTGTTTATATAATAAAAATTAAGAGTTTGAGTGAGGTTTGAGTTGATAAGAACTTTTCATCAGCTCAACATCTAATTTAATTCCACCCACAGAACAACGTTATGAGGGAGAATACAATAATGCAATTAAAAGCTGGCTGTACTCACCAGCAGTATGGCAAAACCAAAAGCTATCAAAGGCTTTGCTGTAAATCAAGTATACTTAATGGTTTCAATTTGCAATTTGAAACAATGTTAAATTCGATTAAACATGTCTTCAGGATTGCTACCAGATCCTCAGTTAGACAGCAGCATGAAAAAGAATGTGAGAATATTTCTCATGTTAATAAAATGTCATCAGTTTTCACCACAGCACTTGTAGAAGGAAGTGTGAAAGTGTCTGTGAAAGCTTTTCAGACAAACCCAGAAGAGAGAACTCAGAATTTGCACTAGGAGTAGCATTTTGTTAGGAAATAAAAGTGGTAAGTGCAAAAGATGTCCCCTGTGACCATTTGTTAAATGAGGGTTTATCTTATCAACTCAAAAAGATGCACAAATGGCAATTCACATCTCTTAAACTGACAAAATCTAAATCTAAAGAAAAACAGGTGTTCTCTAGACTTTGAGGCAAATGTAGTCTGGTGTGTAAGATGCTAATTACTCCACTCGATTAATTTGAATATCAATCAATAGATTCAGTAGAAAAAGGAAAGTATTGGAATTTGTCACACAGTCAGGAAAGGCTATGAAATGAGGGCTTGAGGGGTATTCAGTTCCAGCACGCAGAACATCCAGGGTCCTGGTAAACAATTGGGTTTTGTCCATACCCCCAGAACTGCTGGGCTGTATGCAAAGAAAAGTCTGAGACAATCATTCTGCAGTCCATAATGTTATCACAGTGTAGATACTTAGCAAAATTGCTACTAATTGAATGTGAAGGTGGTCCTATGCCTGGTCAGCTGCTATACTAAACAGAAAAAGTAAGCATGTCATTACTAATTTGAGGCCACAAACAGTGGTTAAAGGTAAGAACATAAAGAGCAGAAGGGTAGAGTAGGTTGTTAGTGAGCTTCTTATATCCTTTACATGTAATCTTTGGAAGACAAAACAATATCACCTTGTACACCTGACAGTACAAGGCTGCAGTTTTGGAAGGTTTATGCTCAGTTCCCAAAACAATAAGGTTGGTAACTCCCATATGTGAGACACCAGAACAACATCAGGATTGGAAATTTGAAATTTACATTAGCTCTGCCTCTCATGCAGATATGTGAAAAAACCACAATCAAATAATTATTATTAACATGTTTTCTGATAAATAAACATCTCTCTCATTTTTAAAATATTTATTCCCTTAAGTTAAATCCAATTTCTTGCCATATTTTTAACAGATGGAACAACCTGTCCTCTGCAGATTTTAAAGATTGCATTAAAAAAAAAAAAATTAAGATTATACAGCATTGTCAAGCACTGGAAAGATAAGAAAGACCAGATCAGGGTCTTCATATCCCACGCAGACACAAACTGGCCCTTTTGTTAATGCACATGTGCTCTGAAAAACACACTGTGGAAGTGTCTTTACTACTGTAATACAAGCATCTATAGGATGCACATAATGATAAAACCTTTCCCTAACTTTCAAAGAAGTGAAGCTGCTTGTCTTTAGAAAACATTGTTACTATTCCATATTCCAGCTCTTGCCCAGTGGTCCTTCTGATGTTAAAGATAATGGCCATTTTATTTGGATAAATGCATTATTTCATTTCTTTCAACATTTGAAGCACTTCACTGAGGTCTTCCAAAGTTAATCTTGGAATTTCTTACAAAAAAGTTTATTGATCTCTGACAGTATTAAGTTAGAAGTCTAGTTTGCTCAGAAACCTTTTATGGTCAACAAATACACCTTACAGGCACTTAAGAAGGATCTGAATTGCACAGTGGAGGATCCTGTCTAGACTCTACAGGCAATGTGGGGTAACTTTGTTTGGTAATTACATGGGAACAATCTACTGTGGAGTCCAGTAAATGAAGTAGTGGAAGGGAGTCTGTATGTTGTTGAAAGCACACATATATCTATTTTTCACAGTGGATTTCCAAACTGAAATACATTAGATGATGCCAGAATACATCTGTAGATTTCATTTTTTCTTTATGTGTACACTCATTATGTACAGATTCACTCTTTTAATAAGTCTATATGATATTACTTTATCTTAATTTATTAATTTTTTTTAAATGACGCTTCTAAGCAGAAGTTATTACAAAACACAGGGAAGAAATATATTTTCTTGTTCAGAGGGAAGATACTCTCCCTGACATCATAATTACTGTTAAATATTAATAAGTTTTATAATGTTGTCTGCCTTATCCCTGACCATAGTTTAATTTCCTGTGCAAATTTCCTGTTTTGAAAAATGCTTGCTTCTATGAAATATTGAAAAATATTTTTATCTGCATGACCTCTCCATCTTGAAAGCATCAGGTAACAATCTGCCAGTCATTTCACAGATCCCTTGAAAAAGTGTTGCTTGTGAATTAGCTGTGCGGTTGCATGTCTGATTTCCCGTGTCACTCTGCAGTTCATAGCGATGAAAATCACCTCCTATTGTCCTGTGAATTTGCTGTGAAGGCACAGCTGGGAGGAAGTATGAATTCCTGCTTTGTGTTTATTCATTGCTTGGGACTAGGACACTGCCGTTAATAAGTGCACTCTTTGCTCCTTCATGCCCCACTGAAGAGCATCAACAGCAGTAGGTCAGCGCCGTGGCACCAGCCTTCTGGCCGGTGTGCACAGCAGCCGAGCCACTGGGAGCAGTGCAGCTCACCTGCATGTGTTCCAGCAGCAGATTACAAACATCTTTCTGCTCTCCACAGCCAAGAGGAAACGGGGCAGGAATTGCAGTTCACAGGGGCGTCTCTGAGTCACAGCATCTCTCGGGGCTACCTCACAACTCTCACATCAGTTCAGGCTCAAATCTGTGCCTGATCTGAGGTGGTGTCGGCTGAGTGCATTTGCTGCATTGGTTAAGTATGATTTGTTTCATTCTGCACTACCCCTTCAGTTGATCTCATTTCATCTTCAACACATTACTGTGGCTTAGCAGATAAAACTTAGGCCATGTAAAATAAATGACTATAAAACATTGGAAAAGGTCACTAGCAATACAGCTTTTGGTAGACTTCTCTTGGCATTTCACTGCTGAAAACCCAACATTATTTTTCTCTTTGCTGCCACTTGGCAGTATCTAATGATTCTTTAGCCATTTATCATTTGTAAAATGGCACTCTTTGTACAGAAACTCTATTATGAATCATAAGAAAATCTTTTTACCCATACAAAATTACATTAGACTACATCTATGCTTCACTAAGAATAATAATAGTTCTTATCCACAAGTGTGATCCTCCTGAATATTTTATAGTGGATATTCACCGTACATTAAGACAGTGTTTTGAGGAGATGGTAATACAGTAAGAGATACTGAAGGAACAAGAAAGCATATTTCAGCAATAAAAACATTTTACTTTTTTCCTTTTTTTTCTTAATGTTTGCAAGCTTTTACTGCAAAGCATATCATTAACCACTTGCAGTACCATGATAGAGAAACTTATGACTCATGCATTAAAATGCTCAGATTTCACAACACATCATCTGCAAGAGATATGTGCCATGTTTTTCCAATCCAATGCAGACAGATGTGTGTCCATACAGCCCCTGATTTAAGCTGGCTGAATGCAAGTGATAGTTTGATATTATGCTAAAATCCAAGCTAATGCACCCTTTCTCTCAGTAGACAGCGTTCACTCGTGTGCATTCCCATTTTAATCCAGCCATAAAGCTTCCAAATGGGAACTGGCTCAAATCCAGTCAACTTGGAGCACAGGTGTGACTGCACCTGAGAGATAAGTGTTAGTTTTCTACAAATATCCCATGTGTTGCTGAGCATCTGTGATTCTAGGAGAGATGGAGTGTCTTGCACATACACCAGCTGTTTGTAGCTAAAAGTCTTCAACAGAATCTTCCAACAGAAATTCTATAAAAGTTCTGCATTTTAGTTCAACAAAGAACAAAATAGTTTAATTTTGAAGTAGTTTCTAAAATAAGTCATCTCTGGTTTAATATATACACATTTACTATATGCAAAAGATACTATAAACAAGTATGCAGTGTACTTGCTATGCAGTCCTTGATCTCTATGGTGACTAGGTGTGGCAGGCTGGATGTTCACTGAATGATATAAATTAAATTAGTCCAGGTGTCACTTGATTCTGTAGAGTGTACATTTAGAATACCTGTAATTATTGACTTTGGAATTTTAATAGGAGTTTGTTACTATCAACCCCTTGCAGCAAATCAAAAGAAGTCTCAGGGAGAGGCTTTACTGAAAATACTTTAATTACAGACTACATTCTTTTCCCACATCACATAAGTAAAATATACTCTATGGTTATCACAGCCTCATCCCTATTTCCTCTGCTTTGTTACTTTCCATAAAATTATCAAGAAACTTAAATCCATGTAATTTATTTTTCTGCTTCATTTCTGCAGAACCATTATATTCTTTTACTTAAGGAAAGCATTTTAATAAATCTATCAAAGCTGGTCTAATCTGCAGTTTTCCTACTGGTCCTTTTTTGAAGATCCTATTTCAGCACAGGACTAAAGCAGGTTTCTGAAGGTATTGTGGTACCTGAAAATACTGTTGGGCCCTTCATAGGGATTCATGAAAGCACAGGGTCATGAAATCACATACTCAACTTACTATGTTTTAAAATAAAGTAATACTTAAATTACATCAGGGCTGTTCAGAAACTGTCTCAGACCATGTAACACTTCATCCATGGATGCACATGTATTTGTGCTTCAAGGACTTTGCTGAACCAAACCAACATGAGGAAGCAACTCTTTGGCTATCTACAGTCATTTTGGTCCTCAGCATAATCTATACAATGTGATGATCTATTTCTTTTCCTGCATCCCTGTTAAGTAAGATGTCTGAGGAGACTTGAGCTCAAGGAAAGATTTTTCACTCTCTGTTGGGCAGTTATTGTTCTTTTTGCCTCTCCTTTTACGTTTTGTAGCCCTCTTTCTGAAACAATCCAAAAGGCCTCATTTGAAAAAAGTTTTGAAAACCAGAGATGGACTTAGATAATGTAACTAATTACAGAAACTCAGAAAGTTTACTTTTGTATAGAACTGTTGCGACTATTTCTTGGCATGACGTCTGTTCTGGAGAGTCTTGTTTTTATGAGGAACTGGAAGATTTGGCTGCAGCTGTGGTGTATTTGAGCCATTGGAGTAGCTCACATCAGAGTGCAGATTAAATGTTTCTAAACTGAAGCTACAGGCCAACAGTTCATAGCATCAATTGGAAGGAAGGTGCTCTTTGTGTTCAGTAAGTCTTGTCCCCTAAATCAGCTAAAATATACCACTGGGGATGTGACAGATTTCTGTTAAAGTGTAAAACCTAAAATGCAACTGAACAAACCCATAATTTGTTGTGCTGTTTTCCTTAAGCAGTTGTTGGCTTAGTCCCTTTTCTGATCAACCTTAAGTAATTTTCTGTATTTCTAACAAAGAGTTACTTGGAACATATACAAAAAGCAATGAACACTCAAGACAGCTAAACTAACACAAAGATGAGGTAAATCCTCACCTGTTCAGTCATTTTTCAACATAAACACTGGGGTGGTGAAGTTAGAAACAAAGTGGGTGGAGTTTTCAGGGCTTGAGAAGTCAGGACTGGAAGCCTTTGTGCATATTCTTTTTTAATCAGCAAGTGACTGTGAAGCCAGTGCCTGGTTTTTAGGATGTACACCTTTCAGACTCCCTTGTGAAAAGGTTTTACACGGCAGAAAAGAAAACCAATCAAGACAAAAGTCCGTGTAGAAACTTGGGAATTATTTTTTTAAAATTATTAATTTCCAATTGTTGTTTTCTTTTCATAGCTTCTTGCAGAGGACTGGCCCTTTGGCGTAGAAATGTGCAAGTTGGTACCCTTCATTCAAAAGGCATCAGTGGGCATCACAGTGTTGAGTTTGTGTGCCCTCAGTATAGATAGGTGAGACACATTTTTTCATCACACCCTTTTTTGTTTTCAAAATGGGCATTGGGTCCAATTTGCATTTCCACTCAGCTGATATAATACTAATAAACCAGTTACACGAGGCAGATTTTCTTATATTTTTAATTTGCAAATGTGTGCTGTTGCTTCAGGTACCGAGCAGTTGCTTCTTGGAGTCGCATTAAAGGAATTGGAGTGCCAAAGTGGACTGCTGTTGAAATTGTACTGATCTGGGTTTTATCAGTTATATTGGCTGTTCCAGAAGCTATTGCATTTGACATGATTACAATGGAGTACAGAGGAAAGGATCTTAGAATCTGCCTGCTTCACCCCACACAGAAAACATCCTTTATGATGGTAAGACACCAACATTTATAAAATCGCAAGTCACTGGAACAGTTTCTTGAGTCTTCTAAGTGTTGGGTTGATAGTAATGTGCACAACTGTATGTGAAATGAAATGCTGAAACGTTTCTGAAGTATATCAGTTAAAAGAAGAGCATCCAGGAACTTTTTTCTTTTTGTGGGCTTTAGAAGTATTGCTGTCTTCTCCTGTTTTCTCATCTGTACACCTTACAAAGATACTTTTCACAACAGAGTGATCAATTAGTTGTAGCATACTTTTCAAAATGCTCAGCATTCAACTCCTAACAATGTTTTTGCTTTTGTTTTCCTTCTAGTTTTACAAGCAAGCTAAAGACTGGTGGCTTTTCAGCTTTTACTTCTGTTTGCCACTGGCTATCACAGCATTTTTCTATACTCTCATGACCTGTGAGATGTTACGAAAGAAAAGTGGGATGCAGATTGCTTTAAATGACCACTTAAAACAGGTAAAAAAGTTATCCCTGACAACTTTGCTGACTTTAGAGAGGATGACAATAATACCTTTACTGGCTTTTCTGCCACATCATTATTCTGTTCTTGTGCAATGATCTGAAGATTACTAGTAGGAAGTTTCCTAGCAGTGGTGCTGCTGAACTCACGTGTATATATGTGTGTATGTATATATATCAGAGGGCTCAGAAACATAAGATTTTAACTGAAATCAGAAAAACTTTTTTTTCCTTGTTTGATGTTAACCCATCAAATTTTATGACTTTTATTTCTTCTTTACAATAATAAGAAATTGATATTTTGTAATGAAAACTGAAATTGTGCTGTCACCTAGAAGCTGGTGCTATAAAACTGTTAATTATTTTAAAGCAATTTCATGCAGAACTATAGTGAGGTTAGCAGTACATGTTAGCAGAACAAAACACATTCCAAAATACATTCCAAGTTATAATTGTGCGTCACACACAAATGTTGTATGTCACTAGAATTAAACTACATTTATACTATAATGTGTATTTCTGAACCTTTCCTCTTGCTTTATTAAAGCTGTAATTGAAATATCTTGTGGCATTTAAAATAAAGAGCTGAGATCAAAGCATGAGAGAATGCAATTTGAAATGAGACTGTATTTAAAAGTAACTGAAGAGATTAATATATTCTTCATTTTTATTTAAATTACTGTTTTCATGTTCTTGATTTTTCATATTATTGCTCATACTTTTAAAAATTTGAGACACAGAGAATCAGTGCAAGATATCTAAAACAATACAAAAAGATTAAATAGACATTCCAAGAAAATAAGATCTTTTCTGTTCTCCTAACTCCTATTTGATAGAGTTTTTATTTTGTTTATTAAACATTTGGATATTAGAAGGCAACAAAAATGAGATAGAGAGACAAACTATATACACAAACTATAACACTGGTCTGCCCATTTTTTTTCAGAGACGTGAGGTAGCCAAAACTGTGTTCTGCCTGGTACTTGTTTTTGCCTTGTGTTGGCTCCCACTTCACTTAAGCAGAATATTGAAACTTACTATTTATGACGAGAAGGACCCCAACAGATGTGAACTTTTAAGGTGAGACTGCAAAAATGAAATGCTGCTGACATTTTCCATAAGCATATTTGGATTTCCTAATGAAATTGCTTATTCTGCATGTCTGAAGTTCTTCCTGATTCATCCAGGACAACAGGTTCACTCCATTAGCAGTGTCAGGAAATTCTGAAGTATTCCACCAACACAGGGCTTCTGTCCTGTCTGCCTGTCACCTTCTGATGCCTTTTGGGACTGTCCTTCTGTCTTGTGGCACTGTGTGGGTGGATGGGGGATTTCTGTTCCCGTTTTCCCTTTCAATAGAACAGCTGGGATTAAGTCAGTGAGGAAAACCTTGTGAATGTTTCCTCCCACAAGTTAAGGAGGTTGGATCTTCTGAAATTATTTTCAGAAAAAAATGGTCTATTGATACAAACTTTATTACTGACCACTACTGACTTCATGAGTTAATCCTGTTGATATAAACCCCTTTACTACTATGTTTAATAATTAGTCTTGGTTGAGTGAAGCTGAGTCAAATTTTCATAGCTGTAAATCTCTGCTAAGCCTATTCAGAGAAAATGTGAAATGTCTCACTTATTTGAATTTCCACACAGCTTTTTTCTCGTGATGGATTACATTGGAATTAATATGGCTTCACTGAATTCCTGCATCAATCCCATAGCTCTGTATTTGGTGAGCAAAAGATTCCAAAACTGCTTTAAGGTAAGAGGTTGCTGAGAGCTGCTCTTCTGGTTAAAAGATTATGTCAGCAGTAAAATTCATTCTGTAACATGTACAAAGTGTTTTAAAGAATCATTTCATTTTATTTTAAATTTTAACTGGGTTCTGATAGGTGCTGTCTCTCTTTCCTGATGAAGCTATGTAAAAAGGAATTAACAATTCATGTGATGCTTAACAGAAAGCAAAAGAGAGGAGCACACAATAAACCCTCTTGGCACCATGCTAATCAGTGCTACATCACTTCCTGACTGGAGCTGGCACCCAGCCACTTTGAGTGCACTGACAAAATGGGCTCAGACCATGCTGCAGAGATTCACGTAGCCATATCCTCTGCAGCCCAACAGGGAGGGAGGTGACCCCAGGTTCCCCCCTGTCCTGACTGAGCAGTTAAATCAGTTGACAGCTATGTAAGCCAGAATGTGCAAACATCCACTCGTCTCTTTCCAGAGCTAACATTTGATGAGATAGATTTGATCATAGTTTTGCCTTGGTTTGATTGAACAGTCCTGGGATTTCATCCCATCACTCCTGTAGCCTTCATGTCTGCTCATATATATGGTCCTTAGGACTTTTTTTTTTTTTTTTTTTGGTAGCCTCTTGCTGTCTACAGACATTGTATCAAGGTTCTTACATTGCCTACCACAAATTTGTATGTTTTTCTTTCATTGCCAAGCATTTAACCATTGGCCACTGCTAGGCTTATTCCCTAGCTGTGCAAATTCCTTCCTGTATATGTCTTTCCACCGGAAGCCAGTCAGCTCTATACCTACTATGTTGGGGTATTTCTCTCACAACACTAAAGCACACATCACAGATGCTTTAGTGTCAGTCTCATCTTCCCTGTTTTCATTATGGGCTCCCTGAAAGAGTCACTGGAGCTGAAAGCACCTAAGACATCTGTGGCATCCTGAGCATGGTAACAAGATCCCAGATGGGCTTCCAGAATCCAAAGGCCAGTCAGTAGCATCAGCAAAAGGTCTTCAGTACATCTAGTAAATGTTTGAACTGTGTGTAGGTTATCATCATTCTCTTAGTTCTCTTTTTTCCCCTTCAAAAAAGTCATCTTACTTAGAAAGTACAGTTTACAGTGCATATTTTTTTTTATTCCAAGAAAGATTATCAGACAAAGAACAACAAGGGATCTAATGCATTTAGAACTGCAGCTCAGACTCAAATCATGTGCTTCTGGCTATTATTATATATAACTCAATATAACTCTTCCTGTCCTCGAGCACTCTGGTTGGTTGCTAATGGGGTATCCCAGAAGTTTAGTGGCCATTTGAGCAGTGCAAGGTTATCCTTGTTTCTTTTCTTACACTGCAATGTCAAAAAAAATGTCAGTTTTCACACCTGATGTTTCTTACTTGATATACCACTGAAGAAAGGCAGCCTTTCCGTGTATTTTGCTGCATGTGCAAAACAAAGCAATGTAAAATGTTTATTCCTTTTATTTTAACAGTCATGCTTGTGTTGCTGGTGCCAATCCAAAGATCTGTTGTCCCTGGAGGAAAGGCAGTCCTGTTTAAAGTTCAAAGCTAATGATCATGGATATGATAATTTCCGTTCCAGTAACAAGTACAGCTCTTCGTAAAGCAAAATGCAGAAGGTATATTCCCTTACATTAATGCTGGTGCCTACTTAAAAGTGGCAATTACTTTTAACAAGATGGTAACGTTTAGAAAAATCTAGTTCTGTGTTTGCACAAAAAAAAAGGAACATTAAAAAAGAAAAAAATTGCCTTGAAATGGTGTCACATTGAAAATCATGAACATTTATAAAATGATCATTTATGGAACATGAAGAAAAGAGTAGAAAGAACAAGTTATTGTTAGCACTTGAATACTTCTGAATCAGCACTTCCAAATGATCCCTACTTCCTGTGCATTTAACAATCATTTGTATTCAATATAACAGTTGTAGGAACTGAAGTCACAGTAAATACTAAGCAGTATAATGTAACGTTAATTGGATCAAAGCCATTATTATATATAACTCAATATATTATCTTTTATAAAGCAGATTAACCACCATCACTATTGTGTGTTCTTTTTTTAAATTAAACATTAAGTACTTTGTAACAGAAGTTTAAATGTAAAGAAGTAGCATTTTTATCAAGGGTATTGCAGAGGTAGCTAATGAAAGTCTTAAAGGATGCAGTCAGGTCAAAGCCCATTTCACTCTGATGGTTGTTTTTCTGATTACTGTTAGAAGGAATTTCTCAGTGCCTCTATAAATACCATTTTGTAGCCACTTGGTGTATTCAGTGCATTTGGTAGCACTTTGGGTATGGTCCATGTCACTGTTTTTTCTGTTTAATGACAGCAGAGGAGAGGGAAACATACAAAAAGCTATTAATACTACTAGAACCATACAAGCAATGGTTGGTTAGTATTGGAAACCAGCTCTTTTAAGCTGAAAACAAATTAACAAATTGATTATATCCCATGTAAACAGCAGGCATTCAAGACCCTGATGTTTCTTTGCTCAAGATGCTTTTGTGACAATTTACAACTGTTTTTGCAATCCAAATACTGTCTTGGGGAAAAATCCTTTAGAAATTGCAGGTGGCAAAAATGTAACCAAGGAAAACAGAGAGAGAATTTTAACTTCTATTTTTATTTAGATTTAAATCTTCATAAAGACAATAATTAATGAACTGTAGTTCTACTAAACAGTACTATGTAGCACACTCATCTTCATACTGTTTTAAAACATATTCTACTTCTGTAGTTCCATATTTATGGACTTAAGAAGATGTGTGATTAGTTTCTACTTCTGTAAATAGTTTAGTGAAGCATAATTAATTATAAAGTATTAAAATATGGGCAGGACCCTGTGAAAAAACAGAAAGATAAAAGATGCCTGTAGTAAACATGATGTGTGTTGCCAGGAGCAATGCACATTTTGTACATACATAACAGGTCATACTTTGGCTTTTCATTTCCTATTAATTTGTAAACAGATGTCCCCAAAGACTTATTAACATACTTCATGCACTAAGACATGAGTTTTGCAAGAAAAAAAAAAAAGTCATATAACGTGCTTTTATAAAAGAGATGTTTTCAATAAGCATGGTATTTTATTATAATAAAAATATTTATCAAAACTCAGGAATTCTTTTTTTTTAATTTCCAAATTTCACATGTAAGGATTTTTACTTTTTTTTTTCCAGTCTTGATTAACTGCAGATTTTTTAATAAAATGCCTTAAATATGCTCAGGACAAAAACACTTCTCATAAAAATATTCAACTGATGTTATTTTAGATGAGTTTCATCTCATCTGGCTTTAGGTAGCTACAGCTACCTTGCAGACAGCTAAAAATGGGAGAGGTGAACCCATTTCTTTTGTTGCCCCATCAAAAGCTAGTAATTTGCTTGGATAATCAAGCTGAGGACCTATGCACATGCATTTGATCATGGGCACTTGTATTTGTGTGTGTATGTGGGCAAGTATATGTTTTCTACCATTAGGTGGCTGTTACCAGCTTTCTGCAGCACACACACCCAACTGTTATAATCCTGACCTGTTATAAATACAAATCTATTGTAAGTTTTGTTCTTTACAGTTTTACCTTAATCTTCATGGTAACTTTGTCATGGTCAGCCATGAATATCCCATCACTTCACCCTGCCTGCATCTATTTCTGTGAAATGTGCTTCATCTGTAAAGGATGGATAATCAGTTTAATCCTAAGTTTGATACTGATCAGTGTTATTTTCATCAAGTTATATCATTGTGTATGTATATTATTTTTATTTAAAATATAGCAGTTGCATTGGTAAATTTGTAACATTTCTCACTTTTTTTCCTGGACTAATTCTTTGTTAAGATGAGTCCTGTTAAGTCAGACATTTAGGTTTAGCAAATAAAGACCATATATACTGCCCACTTTTTGGAATTAATATATACATATTTGTACACTCATCTTTTTTTTTCTGTGTTTTTCAAAGCAATATTTTTACTGAACCTCTCATTTGCCAGAATAAAACTTTTCAAAACTTCTGCTTTCATACAGTTGAGAGTATACACAGAAGAGCTCCAGTGCATCTGTGTTCTAGGTAAGACTAGATCTCTTACTGCTGAAGACAGGCATTTTCTGAAGTCCTCAGTACAGGTCTGTTCCTCCATTCACTGAAACCAAGGAATGTGTAACCATTCAGTTCAGTTGGAACAAAATTAGAGCACAGCAATAGCTCTTTAAAAAACCTAACTGACATTTGTTATCTTGAATAAAAAAACTAAAAAAAGCTAAACACTAAATGATCCTATTTTTTTTTCCTTTTTTTTTTTTTTTTTGACAAATGGGTTGTTCAGAAAAGTTAGGAGAAGATGGTAAAATGTACTGGTGGAGTAAATCAGCCAGGCTTTCTGAGCTTCAAACAGGGAGGTCACAGGTAGCAGAAGAACTGCAGAGGCACACACGTTTCTATAGGATTTCAATGTGCTTGCCCAGAGTGATGTGACAGACATGAGAGTCACCTAGCCCAGTGGCCTGAACTGTTGACATAGAAAGGCTGAAATAAAATAAAATAAATCCAAACAAACTTGTATGGAACGACGTCGCATCTCTGTGTTTTGGCCTTCCAATAGTAGGTAGATTTTACTTCCCTGGCTGCTCTGAATTCTGCCTGCACACACACAGCTGTCTCAGAGTTAAGAGAGGGCATTTCAGACTGGGTGGTCTGCACTGATACACTGGTACTACACCTCAGAGAATCAAATGCAAAATTTGATAGTTATGGAGCATCTACTGTGAGCTGTGGCATTTCACTGTCCCAAACAGCTCTTAATCAACATGTGGTTGGCTTAGCAAGAGAATGTTGTATGTACTAAAATAATGTTAAGAGGATTTTTTTAATTGTCTTGTATAGCTGTGTAATATAATTAACTATTGTATTTTCTGTGGTCACTTAAAATAGCAACTTCTGTGTTTCAGACAGTGTAAACATACAAAATTACCAATAAAATATTTTTAATTTTGATGCATTAGAAAAAGATATCTGATTTTTTTTCTTCTATGAGGTCCTGTATAATTGTTAAACAGTGGCAGTGATGTAAAAAAAAAAAAAAAAAAAAAAAGGAAATCAGAAATTTAGAACTGAAAATCAATGCTTTTGAGCAGGATAGTTTTATATATCAGAAAACTGGAGAGAGTTCAGACTTGCGTGCACATTGCAAAATTGTCTGATGTTTGTTGGAACAATCAGTCATGCCTATCTTTGCTGTGTTTGGTTTTGCTCAAAATGCCAGTTGCAACCTTTTGTCTACACACCCATATATAGTCACAAATCCTCCTATGTTAGGGACATCACAAATAAAAGGCATGAAACTTGTAGTTTGTTAATTTAGAAGTGCATGCACTCTGCTGGAATATGCCTCATGAAAATCATCATGTCTTTGTGTGCTGACACTGTAATTTTGTGCATATTTCATTTTACCTTTTTTTTAAAGCAGTGAAAAACTGTATGAAACTAAATGTGCTATAGCTGGTCAAATATATAACTTTATATGCTTTTGTTATCTGTATATCCCAAAATGTGCTTGCTGGTACTGCTGGTTTACTCAAAATTGATTTTCTTCTGATTAGTTGGTGATCTGCTGCATCCACATAGATTTTCTTCTTTTCATGGCCCTAGGACCTTTAGCTTCAGGTTTACTATGCCTGGAACAGAAGCACCTGTAGAGATAAGATCACTTCTAAGTATATATTTTACTCAATATCTTATGGCCTTTTCATTCCCCTTAATCTTTAAGCATTTTTTGAATATTTCGTTTGAGATTTTACTGTTTTCTAGAGGAAATCCATAGTCTCCAGAGCCCAGCTAACTTACTATTTGCTACAATTCACTTTTCTAAGTCTCTTACATGGTTTTGTCTATTGCAGTCTTGGCTCTTTTATTTATGATATTAACTGAAGCTTCTAAGCACTACAATTGACATACATGTATCCTGTGTTCTTCAAACACTGACTGACTCTAACCATTCTTGAGAAGGGTAGATTTGGCACTCTGGTGTTGGTGGAACATGATGGTCCAACTGGCTTCTGATCCATAGAGTGGTTCACTTTTTACTGCACCTTCCTGCAGCCTGTTGCTCAGACCATCACAGTCTGCTCAAGAAGGTCCAAGAGTTCTCCATGTACATACTGTGCAATTCCAGATTGCTTAATGTCAGAAGACCAAGGGAGACAAAAGGGATCAGAATTAGTCCTTTATGTTCTGCTGGCCATCTTTTATCTAAGTCAGCATTGGTAACATTACTGTTACTAAATAGCAGCAGTAATCATATGGTTTATTGGCTTGCAATAATGATAGCTTAAAAGTGCTATCATTAAATAAAATTCTGTCATCTATTTGGTCTTGTCAGTCTTAAGTGCTCTCATTTAGTTGCAGAGGAGGTCCCAAAGATCACTCTCATCAGGTGAAAAGGAATAGAGCCCTTAATCTACTTTCCGTTTATTGAAAAATTAAAACTATCACTTGAAAGAAAATTCTACTAAAATGAAAAGTAAAACCTTCAGAAAAGGACATTTTAGCTTAGAAATTAGTATCCTAAACCTCCATGAAATTTCTGTGACAAGCCAAAGATGTCCTGATTCTGGGAGGTAGTATTTGGAAGGAATTTTACTGTAGTGACATGGTAATGATTTAGATCATACAGCTCAGCAGAGGGCTATGTATATTATGGGATGTGAGGCCACAACAAAATTTTCAGAACAGTAACATGGGAAATACCACATTGATATGATGATGCCTGTCAGGGGGTATCTCTGAAACCCAGTAAAACCTGAAAGCAAGCATTGAAAATGAATTAGGGTAAGCTTATCTCTTCACAAACCATGTTCTCCAAACTTACTTTTTTTTTGCTCTTGGTGGAGCAGGATAGTGGGAAACATTTGTTACCCTTTCACCTTTTCATGACCTTCCTTTCCTAAAGTTTGCATTAGCTGCTCACCAGTCTGGTTACCCTGAAGAAACAGATCTATGGTGAAACCAAGGGAGTCAGACAATGGCTCTCATTTGAAGGTACCAGTAAAAAGAATAACAATAAATCCCCATCAAATCAAGATGTGCACATCTTGACAAGAATAGGTTCAAAACATGCCCAGCCTCTGCAGAGCCAGAAGAGAAACATGCCAAGCTAATGAAAACAAACTTAGTGATTTTAGCAAGTTTTATTTGGAGCTAAAAGTGAGATGGTGGAATTGATGCAAACTGGATTTGTTTTGATGAAAATATCAAAGTTTTCCAACTCTTCAAGGTCTGACTGTGAATACTCCAGTATTTCCAATTACTTGCAAAACTTAAAGTAGATCAAATTTCATAGCACTCCGACTAAAAAGCAGAATTGCCAACCATGGACTCTTGGCCAAATTCCAAATTTGATACCTCAAACATGATAAGGCACAGCCCTGAGCACATTCCTCTGTAGGTGATCCTGTTTGGAGTGGGGTATTGCAGATGATATCCAAAGGTCCCTGCCAACTTCAACAGTACTGTGATTCAAATGTAATCTATTTAATCAATTTTAATAATGACAAATCTGCTTCCTCTGTTTCCCTCTCTTCCCATCATTTGCAGTGTGCTTTGAAGAGCATACTGCCCTGTTCTGCAGTTTCACACTTTGCATTAAGACATCTGCTCTATCTCATGCTAGAGGTGACTGCATTTCAGTGCTAGAAAATGGGAACCTTCCAAATTCCTTTTCAGTTTGTAGAATATTTGGGGGTGTTTCAGAATTAAAAGAAAAAATTAAATGTGAAATCAGTATCTTAACACTCAAGAGTTTCTTTTGGTATATGTCAACTCTATGTTAAGTGGATCTAAATAACTTTTTTACTGACTCTGTTAAGGAGTTTTATAAACATACATTTTAAAAGGCTTTTAAATCTTTGTGTATCTTTTATTTGTATGGTTAGAAAGATTCATGATGCTCTGGAATCCATTAAATAGTACTCAAGTACTTTGAATAGATATTAGTCATGCCTATAAGGTTGAGCTTAGAAAGCCAGGAGCTGCAGAGCACTGAGTGCACCAATCAGGCCAAGATAGCTATATTGCACCTGCTCAGGCTAACTTCTATTTAACTCTGCTTGGGTGGAGTGAGCTGGTGTCAGTCTGTGTTCATCCATGCACTTGAATTCAAGAGTGATGTGTAACTACATATCAAGGTAAGACAAAGTGTTTGAACCATTAGACTGTACAAGTTACACTTGTATGGTCGTATATAGTTTCTGTATACTTCCATATACTTGTTATACACGATTGTCACCATTTTAGGCTTTATTTTTAAAAAGGCTTGTTGTTATTCACAAATTTCAGCAAACAGAACTGGATACTCCTCAGTGGTGCCCAGCAGACTGACAAGAGGCAGTGGACACAAACTGAAATACAGTAAATTTCACTTTTAGGAAAAATTTACTTTAGTGGAAAACTGAAACATGTTGCCAAGAGAGACTATAGAGACTCCATCCATTGAGATACCTCAAACCTGATAGGGCACAGCCCTGAGCACATTCCTCTGTAGGTGATCCTGCTTGGAGTGGGGTGTTGCAGTAGATGATATCCAAAGGTCCCTGCCAAGTTCAGCAATACTGTGATTCAAATGTACTCTATTAAATCAAGTATGTAATTCCTATCTGAATACAGAAAACCTGTCACAGTCAGAGAATGGGCATATGACCAAGCAAGTTACTACATTAGGTAAAAAGTGGAGATCTTATTTTTGCCCTCACCTGTTTCTATTTCAGTAGTGGTCTAATCATTCCCTTAGTCACTTTTATTTGACTGAAAATATTCTGGGAGATTATAGATGAAGAACTGATGTTTTGATATGTAGCACTGCTCAAGAACAGATAAACTTCAACCAATAAGAGTCAGTGTACATGTTGGAAAGATTGTCTTACAATGCCTCAAAACTGACTTCCTTGTGGGACAGCTGGACAGATGAAGTCAGTGGAAGTTTACCCAGCAAAGATGTGTTGATGTGTAAGAGAAGTGACAGGCTTTCTTATGAAAAGCTTTTTAGGACTGTAATTTTTTTAAGGGAATCATGGGAGATACATGCTGTCATTGATATGTTGATTTTATGAGAGATAAGTTGAATCTAAGTTATTAATTTTTTAGTTTATTTTATTATTTTATGTTAGTTGATTTGATTGTGAACAAATTCATGTTAGTTATGGTGCTAATATACTAGGTATATTAGGGTGCATGGAGTGCACCCTCAGCAAGTTTGCTAATGAGACCAAGCTGTGTGGGGCAGCTGGCATGCTGGAGGGAAGGGATGCCATCCAGAGTGACCTTGACAGGCTGGAGAAGTGGACCCATGCCAACCTCGTGAAATACAACAAGGCCAAATGAAGGTCCTCTATCTGATTTGGGGCAATCCCAAGCACTGATACAGGCTGGGCAATGACTGGCTTGAAAGCAGCCCTGAGGAAAAGGACTTGGGGGTACTGGTGGACGAGAAGCTCAACATGAGCCATCAGTATGCTCTTGCAGTGCAGAAAGCCAGTTGTATCCAACTTCCAACCCTGACAATTCTATGAGGAATGTGAGACAAGGTCAGAAGTCTCGGAAAAAATCAAAGTCTAACCTCTAGTCAGTCCTTATTTCTGTCATGTAAATCAAATACATTAATGCCCCAAACGCAACTGCATATGCAAAGTCCCTTGCAAGACCCTTCTTTCTGTTCCTGTTCATGCTGTTTCCAAGTGATACTGTGGTGTCTTCTGCTGAAACTGCCTTCTCACTCTGAGTTTGGACAACATGGATTGTGACACACAACGGGGGAGGAATGGAAACTTAATCCTCTGACTGAAGTGGCTATCTTGGTAGAACACCTATTTTAAAGAGCTGTTTTCTGCGATCTCCCTTTCTCTGAAGTAGAAGACAAGTATAATTGTGCTTTGAGAACAGTCAGAACAGAGGTTCTGGGCCTGGAGAAATAGATTCTTTGTGTGCAAAGAACACAATCCACGGGGTTTAACCTGAGTAGCATTCAAAGTTATACTATGTGCAGGGAAGGGACCTTGGAAATCTATTCAGTGGGCTGCTGCACAGGCAGCTCGCTCAGTTGCTGAAACTGAAACAGAAAGATTTCCTTGTACAAAAAAAAAAGCAGAGGAAGTGGTTTGTGATGTACATAGTTGCTGTGTAGAATATATTCTGGAGCTCATGGTCCTCAGGCTTTAAAAGGCAGAAAAGCACTGCAGTCATGGCACATGCCCTTAATATAGCACAGAAAGCACTTCAGGGTGCCACAGGATTTCTCAGTAACATTCTATTGCCACATGTCTGATAGGATGTGATGGTATGGACTCCATAGGTTCACACACTAATATCCCCATCAGACATTGAAGGACATTTCAAATGGAGAAGGATTTAGCTTCTTCCAAAACTAACCTTCTTTGAAACCACTGAAATTGCTCCAAGAACCAAACCAAATCCAAGCAAGTAAAGAAAATCAGGTAATTTATTTAAAAACCCACCTTACCCTGAATCAAACTGCTGTACACTGAGACAGAAGCACTTATTTCAGTAAAACTGATTCATGAGGCCCCTAAAATTTAGATATGGATTACACTCTTAGCTCTCCTTCATTTAACCCACATATGTTTTCACTCGCTTTATATCCATTCTCAGCCTTCTCTCCTCCACATTTTTATGTTTTGGTTTTTTTTTTTTCAGATTACTGATGTGTTTCTCCACTTGCATTTAGTGAGAGATCTGTGATTTTCACTCTGACATTTCATTACATGTTTATTGGTGTTGATTATTTGGGGAAGGCTTTTTAGAAAGATATTGTGAAGCTCCAATTGACTATAATATTTAGGAAACCCTCATTTAAGGCAGAATATATAATACACACTGCTGGCCCACACAGTTACCATGAAATCAGAGAATGTGCCTGGAAAATTCCAAATATATAAATAATTACATGCATGTTACAAATATTTATTTGGAGTAAATAAAGAATGAGAGAGGTTCTGGTGCAATGACTCACCTACTGACTGAGATGATAAACAGCTACAAACAACTGTGAAAAGGTCTCCATTAGATTTTTGTTATTTCAGTTTTTCACAGTAGAGTTATCCATTTTCTTGTCATCTATTTCCTCTTCTCAGAATAAATAACGTCACAATAACCCCTCTGTTCAGTGTTTCTCATTAAATGATACAAGTAGGAACATCACACACATCAGAGCCAAAAAACAGCTAAGGAAACCAGGAATAGTGTCACAGTGCAGCTAATATGTTAAGGGAACCAGAAACCCTGCAATGTCTCAGCCATCACTTGTCTCCAGATACATAAAACAGTTTAAAATACCAGTATACAACTTACAGTAATGACTTTACCTTCAGTAAAGAGAGAAACACTTAATTGCAACTTTTTTTTTTTTTAGTGTGTGAAAATGTACTTGCTTAGGGTCTATATTCAACTATACATACATCAGACAGCTGCACAGCCCTGGTTTGTGTAGATCCAGCTCCACAAAGGGAAGCAGCATAGTCACGTTACCACATATGATTGACTGGCCCTTGTGTATGACATGGTTAATTAGCCTGAGCTCATCACCAGAACAATACTCCTACACTGCTTATCAGATCTAAGGTAGCATGATTCCTATGCCATGCCATACAGATACAGATACTAGCTCTCTCAGAGCAGAGTGAAGAATGGACATTCCATAGAATCATAGAGACAGGGCAGGAAAGCTCAAATATCATTATCCAGTCTGATCTCATCAATGACAAGAGTCCACATTGCTATTTCTGTATTGGGATAAGTAGTACCTTTGCAAATTAAAACCTGTCTTTCGAGAAATTTATAATTTAGATTTAAAAACTGTCAGTGATGCCACACTTCTACAATGAGTGAATTTAGTCACTAATTTCATGGATTGCTAAGAAAAAAATGAAAAGCACTTTATTTTTTTGTTTTAATTTTTAGCTTGAGCTTTTTGACAGGGAACCTTGTCAGACCTCTGACTGCTGGACTGATGCATTTTCTTTGTTATTTGTCCTACTTTTGTGTACCATGACCAGTTATCCTGGAGTCATCATGTTGATAAGTTAAGTAGATAGGACTCCTGGAGACTTTCCAGGTCTTTAATATTCCCATGGCTTTTCTTTGACCCTTCTCCAAATTATTCATCATTAATTCTGAGCACTAGAACTGGACATGCTATTCCCGTAGCAATTACTTCTCTGTCAAATGCAGCAATGACTTCACCTTCCGCTCCTGTCCAGTGTATACACCTAAGGATAGCAGCTTTTTGTCTATGTGATCTCAGTCAGCCTCATCAGAATCGTTACTTCACAGGAAAGTCTTCTCTCCTGGTTTTGTGGCTTACATTTTTGTTCCTTAGACCCTCCATTCGTCTGTACAGAAAAGTAATTTGTTTGCATATTCTTGCTTACCCAGTCTCCCTGGACATTCTTAATTGCTGATCTGTTTCTTCTTAATTTTTCACTCCTGTTATCTGAGTGTCATCACCAAATTTTGTCAGACAAAATTAATGTCCCTTTATCCAGTCATTGGTAAAATGTTCAATGACATAGAGCCAAAAATAGTCCCTCTGGCATGTCATGAACAACATAGTTAATCAAACAAGACATAGATTCTTTTATTTACAGTTACATATGGAGATACAGTTTTTCATCAGTGTAATATGAGTGACATTGACCTGTTCTTCTGTAGTGTGCTAATGAAGATGTAATACAGTGCCAAGTCAAACCTCTACCAGAAATGTCTCCGTTCTCCAAACAAAGTTGGATCTTCAGTCAAAATATTCAGTGTGACAGGAGCCTTCTTCTAGTTAGCCTTTCATGCCAACTTGTATTCTCAGAACCAACTGCGTGGCAGATAGCATGTTGACAGAGGCCAGATGCACCTGGTGGAATTCCTCTCTGCTAACTTTAGATGTCTGCAGTACACATAACTATATTTCGGATAGTTATAATAAATTTGCTTTTAGTCAGAGGTGGAATAGAGGTACCCTCAGATTGAAGTCTATTTTACCTAATTTGTGTAGTTGTATTAGAACACCAGAGGGGACCTACTATTCTCCAGCAATAAAGTTTATACTTTAGAAATGAAGGGTGTTCAAGGTGAATGGTTCAAATGTAAATGTCCATATTTGGTTCAAGGATTATCACTGATGTAGTCTTTCATCTGTTTTATAGGTAAGTGAATTATGTGCTTAGTATCAACAGAGCTGTGAGCCTTAGCTCTCATTCCCCCGGAGTGTCAGCATCTTACCTAACCCTACACCTAAACACAAAATACAGTAGAATGTTTTATAGTGGAAAAATACGTTAGAGTATTTTTACATGGAGGGGTATAAGTTTAAATTCATACAAAATGACAAAATTAAAATCAGAAACTGAACTGGGATTTTAAAATGCTGTAATAGTTTATTAAATGTATCTGTATTTTCCCTCTCACACCTCCAGCTATAGTGAGGCATGCCTCAAATTTGCATCTTCTGCAGTCAAAGTCATAAAACCACATCTTTTGTTAAATCTGGAATTTATGACTTTGAAAAATAGGATCTGGACACCTATAGTGGTAACTGTTGCTACTATAATGATTCAGCCATTAGCTGATAATAAAAATGGCTAATAAACTGAAATATTAACATTTACTCATCTCCAAAGAATAACTTTAACAAACTAAAACCCCTCGTCTTTTCTGAAACATGAAATCTGTCAATAAAATAGTTTCCTATATTAAGGAAAAAAAACCAAAACAAACACACACCAAGTTTTAATAGGTTTTTAGAAAAAAAAAAAAATCTATATTTATTTTGATTTTTTATGTGCTTCTTGCCTACATTTCAGTACCTCCAGAGATGCTTTCTTCTTTTTTCAGGACTTGTGGACACCTTCTGATCTCCTTTTGCTCACACCGCCAAGTCATTTTATCACAGAAACCAATGGTCAGGCATGATTTACCCTTGGTAAATCACATTCCTGTTCTCCATGTGCCTGGAAATGGTCTCCAGGAGGATTTGCTCCATAACTTTCCCACAGACTGAGGTGAGACTGACTGGCTGGTAGTCTCCCAGATCCTCTTCCTTGCACTTTCTGAAGATGTACAAAGCATTTATCTTTTTCACATCTTCAGGAATCTCCCACACTTTCTACCACCTTTCAAAGATGATGCTGAGGAGCATCACAATTATATGAAGTAGCTCCCTCAACAATCTTCAGTGCATTCTGTGCAGTCCCATGGTCTTGTATACATCAAATTTGCTTAAGTGATCTCTGATTCCAGCACCCTCTACCATGGATAACATTTCTCTCCCCTAGACTCATAGATTCAAGGTGATGGAACAGCTTGTCCTCGATGCCATCTCTAAGCATCTGGAGGCAAGGAGGCTTATCACAAGTAGTCAACA
>JAOEGS010003583.1:33597-43661 GCA_025447755.1 Corythornis vintsioides
GGCAGGGGGGTTGGACTAGATGATCTTCTAGGTCCCTTCCAACCCCTAATATCTATGAATCTATGAATCTATGTTATTATGGGCCAGTGACCACTCCATGTAGACATAGTGCAGTCACACCAGTTGAGGGCTAAGGGAACTTAGCTCTATGTATGTAGGCCACTCATTCTAGTGAATGGTTGGAGACACAATTTATGTGCCTGAATGTAGTAGATGGGTACATTTATACTACTAAGTAGAAAGAAACGGAGCGTGGGGTCAAACACTAGACCCCTTCATGACAGTCTTTGATTACTGTCAGTTTATTAGCCATTCTGGACATGTTTTGGTTTGCTCAGACTGTCTCTCTCCAAGACAAATCTTTAGAGATGTGCTAAATCAAAGTAGTTTTGATGCTGGACCATCTCTGCCACTAGAGACCTAGGAAATAAACCGTGGTCCAATGTAACTAACTGAGGTAAAAACTTAATTCCTTAGGAACATCAGCATCCTATATGTATGTTGGAAGTGTTGACAATACCTGATGACATGCTGCAAATCAGTCCCTGAAAAGTCAGAGAGACTCTTCACATGCAGCATAACACAGGAAGATAATGTATCTTAGCCTGAGAGAACAGAGACAAAACGAGCA
The DNA here is from genome assembly GCA_025447755.1 of Corythornis vintsioides. Taxonomy (NCBI): domain Eukaryota; kingdom Metazoa; phylum Chordata; class Aves; order Coraciiformes; family Alcedinidae; genus Corythornis; species Corythornis vintsioides. The sequence goes on from JAOEGS010003583.1 coordinate 34,229, forward strand.
ATTCCCCACTTCCCAACAGACCATAACAAAGCCAGAGAAGATCCTGCCTTCTGGTCTTCATATTGAAGCTGGACCACTGTGCAGAGAGGATCCCAAGGTTTATTCAGCCAGAGACAGTACAGGAAATAAAACACTTTGTTCAGTAGATCAGAGACACACGGGTACCCCAGGGGAGTTTTTGTTGTGGCATGTGCATCAAGCACTAGTGTGATCCAAAAGTTTTTATTAATAAAAAGTGGTTGAGCAGTCCCAGCAGAACAGACATGAAGCCAGGAAGCCTTGCTTCCACAAATTTATCTTCTCACAAGGATACAGGCTTGTATACCTGACTGACATCCCATTACTTCACAGAATCACAGAGTGGTTGAACTTGGAATGGGCTCTGGAGGTCATCTAGTTCACTGCCCCTGTGCAAACAAAGCCACCTACAGCCAGTTGCCCAGGCCCATGTCCATATGGCTTTTAAATATTTCCAATGGAGGAGGCTCCATAAACATGGTGGGAAGCCTGTTCTAATGCTCAGTCACCCTCACAGTAAAAAAGTGATTCCTTATGTTTGTGCCATTGCCTCCCCCGTTCATCCCTGCACAGTGATTCAGCTAAACATCAAATGAACATTGTCCCTGCATCTTTGTTTTGGCAGTGATTATATCAAAAATAGCAACTGTGCATTCAAAACGACTTATACAAGGCCTTGAAATCTAAAATTCTCACTTCCTAACTAGTTCATGAGAGCCATGTCCTGACTCCAGCCACATAAAGAACTGAACTCTATCTTGTCCATATGCTCAGTGGAGCATAAGCACCTATCAACTCCAACTTGATTTCTCTTCCTTTCATGCAGGTATCTAAGGACTTTTCACATATATAGGTGCTTATAGTCCACAGGAGTCACTTAGGTACCAGAAGTGGTAGGCTTCATATAGCCTTACATGTTTTCATTGGCCCATAAATTGATAAAATAATGTATCAATAGAAGAGAGGCTTTCCTTGCTGTACCGGATGGTAAAAAGTAATTGTTCACATTAGCATCACATCATGTCTTAAACAACATCTTACTTTATTGAAATGTAACAAAGATTAGAAGACATGAAAACAACTAGCAATTACATTAATAATTTTTGTTTATTGATTACTGAGTTACTTTACTCATCCTGAATGAGACTTAATGACCAGCTTGACAAGTCTTTCTGAAGAATGGGTACTTAACATTTAACAGAAGCATTATTAGTTTGCCCTTTAATACTCCCTGTACTTCGAACCTGACAACAGTTCAGCATTCAGGCTCCTCTGCACTCAATCTAAATCCCATTAAAGTCAATTCAAGTCTCTCCCATTTTAATGGGATTTAAATCAAGCCTTTAATCCTCTGTGTCTGTGTCACTGAGAGAGAATAATATAAATGTGGGTTTGTGATGTAAATACTACTGCAGTGTGAGGTGAATAGTAGCAGTCAGTGGAAGTTATGAAAAAAAGATATATTTTTGTGTATCTTCCTATTGGAGAAAGCATAAGATCTTGTATCCTTCAAGATAAGCTAAAGCAGAGTAAATATTCAAGATGTAAAATATTAAGTCCTTCACTGCCAAATCTGCACCTCTGAAGGGATTCATCTGCCTTAATGAACTTGCCTAAAAATTGGAAGCCAATCCTTCAGGTTCCCTTCGCTGTGAAAGGAAGAGTCACCTCCAGAGGGCAATTAATCTGATCTGTTTTAGATGTATATTTTCAGCTGATATGAATATCCCTCTCTGATGCTTATTTCTTGCCCTTGATCATACTGGGAAGCTTGCATGGATAACTCAGACTTAGTAATCTAACTTTTAGTCATCTCTAATCAACATAGATGTATCTTGTCCCTCACTATGTTTTTGAAATACTGTTCCCTTTATGCAGGTAGTTCATATCTATTGTGCTGTTGTTAGTTCAATTTCCAAGGCTAGATGCAAGGAGCATAACACACTGACTGATACATTCATTGACTTCCGTAATAGGGTAATTTGGTTTGGGGTGTGTGGGGGTGTGTGTGTGTCTGTTTGTGTGTGTGCAGTATTTGAGGAGCTCATAGGTAATTTGGTGTTCACTGGAACCCCTTGGTGATTTTGGGCATGCAGCTTTTCAAGGCATGTATCCTTCAATAGTAATAGAGTTCATATTTAATTTTCCTTTAGTGAATGCTTTGTAATTAGCTGTATTGTAAACTTGTTTTTCTATACTAAAGAGATTTTGCTAATTTGCTCTGCTGACAGAGCTATTTTAGCCAAACAAAATACTAAAGGAGTTTTTCCACCAGTGTAGCTACCACGCCTACTTTAATGACTCTAGGTAAGCCAAAATTAGAGCTACATTTTGTGTGGACAGATATATGAGTTTAGGGTGTGTGATTTTTCACTAGCTCATCTGAGATATCATACTGACAAATTAACTTTCTACTGCAGACCAGATCCATGATTAAAATGTTCATAGAGCCTTACCGAGTTATGACAGGGAAAAGAACAAACAAAAAGAAATCTTACCACACACATAACTTTCAGCAATAAGTATTTTATACAACTTGTCAAGCTCTGGTAGCAAACACTCTTATTCCCCTGTTATATGTTTACACACTTCTATACTGCCTCATTTCTAAGCCTTTTGTTGTTACAGAAGTGCCACCTCAAAAAATCAGTCCCTTGTTTCTATTACAGTGCTGAAAAAATGTGTGCAACATCTATTTTAGTCTATTCTGTAATATGAGCTACTTGAATTATTTTTCCTCACTATTTAGCAGTTAATTATCCATGTTGCTGCCAAAATCTGACTACTGTAAAAAAATCACTATGAGATTTCAGTTGTGGACTACGGAATGAGGCTGCTTTGTTATACATGATGCTTCTGTTATTTTTGAGAAAAAAAAAACAACAAACAGTGAAATTTTTAAATTACTATTACTTAGAGGGAGTTCAGAGGGTTTTGTGGATTTTTCTGAAAGTATAAAAGGACCATGCTTAAACCATAGACTGGAACTCATGTCACAACACCGGAAATTACATAGACCTTTAAATCACATAGAAAATGTATATTATGGCTGAGCAGGAGTATTCTCCAAGCCGCACTTTTTTTTATATGGAATTTATATTATCTGGTGTAGTTTGAAAGAGTCACGATGACAGAAATTTCATGATCCTGAAGAAGTGAACAACTTTACTGTTATGAAAAAACCTTTTTTATAACAGGAAAATAAAAAAAAAAAAGTTGCATGGGGTTTAAAGATCTTTCTAGTAAAATCATGATCAACCAAGCTACCCTTGGAAAAAATAAATAAATTAATAAGCAATTAGGAAGAGCGAAGTAAAGAAATTCAGAATCGGAGTCAAATTTTAATTTATTTGTGGGACCACTCGAATGCTTCCAGCTCACAGCTACCCAACTGGCAGATGTAACCGCAGCACTAGCACTAGGTTGCTTGTCATTACAATGCTTCCTTTGTCTGATGGCTGCAAATGTTTGACAGTCATTAGAAAGTCATCCAAGGAAATACTTCCTTTCCATGTACAAGATCCTTGTCGTGGATTTCTAACACTGAGCTTTCTCAGTAGTTCAGCTACCATTAGCAAAAGAATAGTTTCTTACAGCCTGCCTGTGCCCTTAAGGGCCTTTTATAAAGAGGACAGAAGCTCTTTGTTGTCACTCCTTCACACGTTATTAACAGAGATTTAACAGAAAGAAGAGGGGCTTGTTACATGCCCGTTGCAATTTGTCTTTTTTTTTTTCCAGTTCATTCAGATCATCATCATGTCCAACCAGAAGATGGATTAACTCAGATCTAGGGTGACTGTTTCCATACTAAATAGAAAATGAATTTGAAAAAGGCAGTCAGAACAATCTCTCCCTGCAAAGGACCAAATCAGCTAATGCGACAGTGAATATTCGTGGTAAACAACATTTTTATAAATCAAACTGCTGTTCAACAAAAGAAAGTAAACCTCAGTAGTATGCAGATTACATTGATAATTTCATATGAGCACCATTTTGCCTCGTTGAAGTTTTTACTTTTTGTCTCTGCTGTCTAATTCTTTCCATGCTACTTATGAACATCCCTTGCTGAGCCCCCCAATTGTCCTGCACAAAGCAGTAACTTCTAGTGTTTGCTTCTAATCCTACTGCATTTGGGTCTGCAGTCTGGTATCTGTGATGAGGCTGTCAGCTGGTGTAAAATAGGGTTTCACTACTGACAGAAAGTCAGGCTGACTCAACGCTAGCTTCCTTAGTGCTGCCTTTGGTGGGGTCCACACACACACACTATGACTTGCCATTTTTTACAATTCTAGCAACAATTTTGATAAATTTGGGACCACACCCAGTGTGAATCACAGACAACTATCCAGCACTGCTGCACAAGTCAGGAAGCTGTAGATCTTTCCATTATGTTCCAATTAGTCACAGGATCACAGCATGTCAGGGGTGGAAGGGACCATGGAGTTCTTCAAGGCCAACCCCCCTGCCAGAGCAGGACCATATAATATAACCTAGCACAGGTCACACAGGAACACATTCACATGGGTCTTGAAAATCACCAGAGGAGACTCCACAACCTGTATAGTGCTCTGTGACCCTTACAATAAAGAAGTTCCTCCTCATGTTGAGGTGGAACTTCCTGTGCTCCAGCTTCCATCCATTTCCCCATGTCCTATCACAGGGCACAAGTGAGAAGAGGCTGCCCCCCTGCTCCTGACACTCAACCCTCATATATTTACCAACATTTATTAAATCCCTTCTCACTCTTCTTCAGACTAAAGAGCCCCAGGTCTCTCAGCCTTTCCTCATAAGACATGTGTTCCAGTCCTTTAATCATCCTTGTAGCCCTCCATTGGACTCTCTTGAGCAGATCCTTGTCCCTGTGGAGCTGGGGGGTCCAGAACTGGATGCAATATTCTATATTCTAGGTGAGGTCTTACCAGAGCAGAGTAGAGGGGGAGCAGAACCTCCCTTGATCTGCTGGACACACTCGTCCTAATGCACCCCAGGATACCATTGGCCTTCTGGCCACTAGGGCACACTGCTGTCCCATGGTGTCATTTAGCTTTCTGTGAAAATTTCTGTTAGTTCAGAATTTCATACCAAAAAAAAAATAATCCATTTTTATTTAGTAATAAAATTAATTCTTTTTTCACCTGTTCCAACTCTCAGTTGTATGTTGTGCTCAGGGAACATCATAGGGATGTGCCAGTTGTCTAGTATGATCAAGGTGGTTTTGGGTTTTTTAAAAATTATTTTGTTTAAAAAAAAAAAAAAGTCGTACCCCCTGATATGGCTGTAGAAAAGGTTACAAGGAGAAGCAAGCAGATGTGGGTGGACAGGAACTTTTCAAGACAATTTCAGTCCTGAAAAAAAGATATCTGTACTGCATAACTTTGAATAAAAAAAAGACATCTTATGGGTGTATGAGAAGAATTTAAGTCTTCTATATAAAGAACAGTGCAGGTTTACTGTCTAGTTCATAGGGAACAAGCAGTTAGGGGACAGTCTGTCCTTAAAGGTAAAATTCTTCAGATACCAGATTAGTTTAAGCGACCTCCTTAATTCCGGGAGTGTAACATTCTCAGAGATGACACAAGTTTGGTCAAGCTGATATATTCTGGGGAAAGATCTTGGTATTAGTCTAGATAGTGCTATGAAAATACCAACTCAGTGCTCAAAAAACATGTAGAACATTAGGAAACATTAGGAGTACCAAATAGGACAGAAAACATCTTTGTGACATTGAATCTGTTGGCCATCTGCACCAATAAATACCATGTACACTTTTCATGCCTTCATCATAGAAAGAATTTTTAGGAACTGGCAAAAACTCACCTTGTTTTTTCCCTTCCCTCCATGTCCACCTATGGACAGTGTTAGGGCAAGGTACTGCACAAACTCTTTGAACCCTTCTTATGCCCTTACATGTATGTGGAGATTATTTTATGACTGAGAGCTACTGCTAACAATTCTGAGAAGTGAGAGCTGGCAGCAGTTGCAGCTGAAAAATGTGATTTATCAGTAGTTTACATGTACACTCCATGCTGTACTTCCATGTGAGGATAGAGGGAATTAAGACTTGATTAAAAATAGAGCATTTGAACACTATACATACAAGATCACCTCAAGCATGAACAGCACTCTGAAGAACTTGATATCTCACTTATAAAGATGAAAAGTTGAATGCCTTTGGAAATTGAATCCTATATCATGCAATAACTAATGCAATACTTCTATGAGGGTTAAAATATGGCTCAAAGAAAGCTTCAGTATCCGTGACCAACCCATGACAGGTACAAAGAGATATTATAATGGTGTAAAGCACTGCTCTAACTGGGTTATAAAATAGCTTAAGGCTGCTACACAGGCAGGGCTTTTGACATCATACTCCCATGCCCAGTTCAAGCCCACCCCAGCTTTCCTATGGCTGCACAGAATGCCAGCAGTGCACTGTCAGTGCTGGAAAGCTCACAAGCAAATTTATTTGAATGCTTAACAATTAACAGTTGCAAATCTCAAAAGAAGCTGATTATTTCCTCTTCATATCAGCAATATTTACTATGTGGGAAAGCACAAACAATTCAAATGATGTATTTCTGCTGCTGAAAATAAAATTTCATTTTCAGGTCTCTGAAAATAACACAGACTCCAGTAACATCAACAGTACCCTATTGTTTGTTACAGTTGCAAGTAACACACACCCCATTCACTTGACTACTCAATCACTAAGGGATGTATTCTCTCCCTCATTCTGCTTCCCTTCCACTCAGCTGCTAAAATGACAAAAGGAGGCCAGCTGAATGCTACAGACATTTTTGTTGAGTATAAACTTAATGCCTTCATGTGGTCTTAGGAAAGCAATGGTGCAGACACAGCTGCTTCAGAGCAACTGAGTAATATGGAGAAACAAGTTGTACTAAGTAAGAGAGATCAGCATCAACTCAGCACTGTTCTATGCTGCTTAACTCAGCACTGTCCTATGCTGCTTCCTCACCATGAAAACAAATGGAACTGAAGACCTGGATATTGATGACAACCTCTTCCTCAAATACTTTACTAGGAGGAGTCACAAGTACTTTGTGGCACTCTAAATACTGATATTTTATGTATCATCTGGGAAAATAAGGTTCAAAGTTAAAAAGGACCCTGATCAAAGCAGTGGTGAGTTCTGGTGGAAGAAGATCTAAACTATGTTCAGCAGCAGTGAGAGCAGTTTTTCTAAAATGGAACCAACATAAGGTATGTATTTCAGAAAAAAAGGAGTGTACACAGTATAGTCACTGTGGCAGTAACCATGAAATACACTTAAGTTTCTATTAAAAAAAAAAAAAAGCCTACTGTTAATGAAAAGCTACATTCATAGTGTGTCAGTTATTAAAAATAAAACATCTTATCCAGAATAACAGGAGAAGAAATGACAGACAACTCTGTAGCATCATTCACTATAGAGGTATTTTAGACAATCTGAGACCCTGAGCAACAAGAATGTAGCTAAGAAGAAATCCACACCACTGATGCATCTTTGTATTGGTGTCTAACTCAGGATTGCACAGTGAAGGGCAAGGAAGTTTCCTGATGCATGAGAAGCTGGCAGTAGTGCCAGAAACAGAAACCCCCCCTTCAGCCACAAAGAGTCTTTAGGCAGTACCACCACATTTTTCTTTGTGTGTTTTCAAGTGAAACTAGTGTTCTCCATGTGTGTTAACTAGTCTTAACACTGAAAATCCGCCCTGATCAGAGGAAATTTTTAGACTTCAGGTTCGCACAAGTCTAGAGTGATAAACTTCTGAGGATACATGGCATCCTATATTGTCAGTGATAAGGTATATCTGCACATATATAATAGAATTGAATGTTTTCTAGGGCTGTAGATATCCTTAATCTATCTTTTGAATTTCAGCATCAAAACTCAACCTAAATCCAGATGAATACTTTTCAAATCTCAGTGTGAACATTCTAACACTGAGTGACTGTCTGCACCTGAGCATAATTCCCAATTATACCTGTACTCAATGCATTAAGTAAAAATTGCACAAATGAACTGTTATTGCAGAGAAGGTGGTACATGTAAGAATCTCAGGCATGTTCTGCTGGTACTTTTCTCTCTTTCAAGATTATAGAGTTTAGAGAAACACCCCATTAAATTATGTGATTTGACTAGGTGCCTGAATCTATGTGAAATAATCCAGAACACATGGCCTGGACAAAAGACTGTTCACAATGAAAATATCCATCTGAGTGTCCATTTATATATCTTTCTGGAGTCTACACTGAGTATCCATAAGGAGAAGTACTATTCATATACATCACATATGTGAGAAACAGAAACATTTTTTTTATGAAGAAAAATGTAATAAAAAATCCTGCTGCATTTCTTCTAAAAGCAAGAGCAGATCATCATACCACACAGAGCGTTCAAGAGAAAGCAGGAAAAAGAAGGAAAAACAACAGCAATGACCTCCCTCTTATACTTTAGGAAATGCTTGTTTGGAAGAGTTGCATGAGAATACACAGACTTAATGTTTTTTGTTTCTTATCAGGCTGGACCAAGCTCAAACCAATGACCTTGAGGTTAAAAGCCCTACATGTCTTTTCCATGTTCCTAAACACTCCAACCCTTCTTACTAATAAAATACCTTATTCGGAAGTCTACACCACTGAATTACATATAGCTTGTAAAAATAATTAAGTCTAGACAACTAAGTGACAATCAGACCATCAATTCTGTATTCCTTCATAAGACATGAAGAAAAGGAGTCTGATGCTCAGCTGCTCTGAAGTGTGAGGTAGTGAAGTGATAACTGTCAAAGACAGGTAAGGGTCTGGTATGTGGTGATTAATAGTTCACATATTTTACGGACAGATAATTTATTTTTTATATATATATGAGATGTTCCAGAGTAACTACATTGAATGTGCTATGAACTGTTTAATTTACCATGTCACTTAACTTCTTAGTATTTCAGTTTTTACCCTGGGAGATGGAAATAAACCTCATCTTTGTATAAAACTGCAAGTTTCATCAGCCTTGAACATTGTTTTGTGTGTGTGTTTCCTACTGTGCTATTCCATTTTTTGGTAAATTTTACTTGTATTGTCTGTGTATATTCTTCCATTCTACAGTTACCACTGATGGTTTTTGTCTGATACACGAAACATTCAGTTCTGAGCTTGATAAGTTACTTATCTGTTAGTTCACCAAGATAAGTTGGTCAAAAAGCCTTTTCCTTCTGGGTATAAAAAATCATATCAAATGCTTGAGCTCAAACAGTTTTTCTCTCCAGCAGTCCTAGGACTGTATGTGTGCATCTTCTTTTGTGTCCCATGCAGACAGTATAGAGAAGGGGGAATTTTTTGCGAGTGGTGGTGAATGGAGCTGGATCCAGTTGGCAGCCGGTCACTAGTGGTGTTCCCCAGGGCTCAGTGTTAGGAC
>JAOEGS010003583.1:67003-82282 GCA_025447755.1 Corythornis vintsioides
TAATGCCCCATGCAGACTATCCAATTGACAGAAGTACATATAACACATAATTGTGGTGGTGTAAGCAGCATCTGTATAAATAATCTGAAGTATAACTGAATTGCTCTATAAAAGTACACATGGTAAGTTTTGTTTAGTATTATGTTGGTTTTTTCCTTGCTTTTCAGAGTATTAAATTCTTCAATGCAGGGACTTGCACAGCAGCTGAACAATAGGCCTGATTCTGCAGTTACATTGTACTGAACATCAGAAAAAAACTCTTACGCTCATGGCCCACTTTAGTATAATGTAATGTAATAATAAATAAAAATGAACCACAATACCCTCAGTTTTCTACCATCCCTTCTTCTTTTCTCCATCTAGACAAGAGGATTAGCAGTGGTTACGTACAAGAGTGGGCACTAAAGGGTACTAATTTTTCCCCATTTTACATAAAATTTTTCTGTTACCTGAATTCTGATCATATGTATATTATCTTGTATTTGGAACATCCCAGGAAAGTCCACTATCCTTCATAAGGATAAGAATTAGTATATGTGAGATAAGATTGATATATATAGATATATATCAGTGATATATAGTATCATTTCTAGAGCTAGAGACCTCTTAAGATACCTCTCTTTTTAAAGCTCAAAGGAAACAGCATAAGGCCAATAATCTGTCTCCCAGTTGTCACTTTTCAATTACATTTTAAAATAACAAAACGAAAAAGCTAAGCCAGCCCAAAATATGGTTTGTGAGATAAAATACATCAAGTTCCTGCATCATCCACACTGGTTCTCATTGTTCAGGGAATAGCAATAGAGAAACTTCGGACTTTTCTCCATGTACAAAAAATACTTTTTCAGATATGAAGTTGCTACAGAACACTGAAAAGCCATTTCTTCTCAGAAACAGGCACTTCACCTAACAACATAAATACATAAAGGGCCTGGAAAGGGAAGAGAGCAAACAGAGAGGTTGCTTTTAACACCCTCTTGTGCCGGATTTGAAGCTCCTGAGGAAAATGCATACTGTCAGTGCACATGACAGATCATACCTGCTAGGAAGCCTCCATGCCTTCAGACAAATACTATTACCATCAATTTGTTTTGTTTCTTATTCTTTTTCTCCCCTTTCCTTCCACTTGTGTGTTACCTGACATGTTATCTTCCTCAACCTACACTATAAAGAACAAAGCTTAACAAGCTGTACATAGTTCTTCCCTTACAGATACCTAAACTAGCTACAGAGCCCTTACTCAAAACACATCAATAACAAAAAATAATCCCTTCTCCATAGTATATATCCATATAGGAATTTGTTTTCAGTTTTTAATTACAAAGTTCTATTATTCCACCACTTTTCTTCATTGTTAGTTACCTGTGTTCAATAGCATGATAAATTATTTGCTTCACTGCAGTTCCTGTGAAACCTAAATAATAACTATGCTATGCTATGCTCCATGAGTATCATAAGTTCTGTGAGTACATAGTAAGTTTGTTAAAGCAAAGACTGTTAAAGCACAGAGGAAAGAAGAGAAAAATGAGCAGTCCAACAGAAAAGGTTTGGGGAAGACAGCCTGGGTTTTCTGATTTCCAATTTGCTGTCCTGAGTATCTGCTCATGTCTCAATTCTCTTGCAGCTGGAAGAGCTTTATTCATAGGACGAGGAGCACAAACAGAGCTCAGGCAATGCACTCACCTAGACTGCCAGACGCTTCGATCAAGTCTTTTTGATGTTTTTTACATAAAGTCCATTTTTCTTTCAGCCCACAGACACTACCACAGCATGAACATTTAATCCTGCTACACAAATGCAGGTTTTCAGGTAGTACTGAGATTTTTACAAGAATGTGTTCATTTTTACTGCTTTGTGATTTGTCAGAACACTAACACATGTCATGGGACAGGTTTTCCTGTATCTTTTCTTTCCCAGAGGAAAGGGGGAAAAGAAAAGCTATTTCACAACAAACTTATCTGCTCAGTGGAACTAAGGAAAAGTTACAAAATGGAATGCAAGACTGCAGTTTACTGCTTCATGAAAGATTAAAGGAATATACAGATGTACTTTGTAAGTTCTCTTCAAGGAGATGGCCTGCTTTTATGTAAACTGCCTTTCATCTTATCATATATTGTTCACACTGAGGATATAAAGTAGACAGGATATTGAGTGAGGCTACAAAACGATGCAGAAGGAAACAAATCTCTTTCCAGCAGTTTATAGTCCAAAACACTGCTGAAATGCTCCAAGATTTCCACATCTACATTTCTTTCTTGGAACTATACTTGTGCCAAACAAACACCTGTGATTCATATTTTGAAACAAGACATGAATTTCTTCAGCAAACTGAAGGTTTAGTCACAGAGGCAATAAGTTCACTCTTGGGAATAGTGCTAAGACTTAACCATGATGGAGTTCTCCGTTACCTAAAAGCCCCTTGGGTATAGTTTTTGCTGTGGTGCATTGTATAGCTTACTGGGACTTTAATGGATAGCTGAGGATTTTTAATGAATATTGGCGTTTACACTCAGTGTAAAGCAATTGGGTGCCAGGGAAAACGATCATTCCAATTCTCTGGAATAGCTTGTCAAATAAATATCACTTTTCTTCCTGTTTTCCTTGGAAAACGTATCACTGACAATGCAATACAATTGAAAACATGATTTTTAACAGAATGTTCTGTGCACTGAGTTTGGAATTCCACAAGAATACAGAATATCCACGTCCAGACGGTGAATTGTAGTCCAAGTCATTTTCACTCAGTGCCATTATATAAACTGCTTTCTGAAACAGACCTTAAGATATTGCCCTGTGAAAATACAGTAATAGAACTTCAGTTTAAGTGGGGCTTCAGTAAAAGAATATCAGAAGATAGAATTTGCCCAGTGTCTAATTTCAGTGGCACTAAAAGCCTTACCATTTGAGATACATTAAATATAAATCTTAGAGTCATAGAAGCCTTACCATTTAAGCTGGATTTAATGGGAACTGCAAGTACTCAGTGCTGCAGGAAAACATGTCCATATTTTAAGACCGTGCATGATTACATTTGGCTCTTCATCAAAGAGCATCAGTCAGTAGTTTGCTTACAAGCAGTAGGGCTAGATAACAAAGCCACACATTTGTTATCAGCTATAGTACTGAACTAGGTAAGGCAGATGCATGGTCTACACAACCTCAGATCTGCACCAGGCTGTAGCCAAAGTACTAAGATCTCTTGAGATGCAAGATAAGCTCTACTAACACTCCAAATAGCTTCTGGATCAGACTTCACTTAACCAGATGAAATGATACCTAAAAGAAATTGATCCCATCTGCATCCATCCCAGCAGATGAGTCTGTAAATTAAGTGAAATTGGGCCCATTTTACCACATCAGTGCTTGTTTCACAATGATTGAAAAGATCAGGTGCTAAGTGTTCCTTTTCTGGGGGCAGAAATAGGTTGTTGAATGTGATTTCTGATCCAGCAAGCCATCAATACAGCAACATCATTCAATCTGATCCTTTTTTCATTCTTTCATGTACAGAAAAATCCTTCCTGTTTTATACGTATAGATAATCAGCGTTGCATAATTCAGTGCAGTCAGTGACTGCCTAGACAAACATGGATCAAGTCAAAACACATTTTTATTATTTTTGTTGGCTTAAAGCCCCCTTGCCTTTTCTGTGTTCATTTTTCTTCTAAGTTCTTGAACTTTTACTTCGATTATTTACATTTTAAAGGAACTGAACAGGATATTAGCAATATTATGTAAAGAAAACGGATTATACCCTGATGCTGGCATTGTAATATGTTTTAGAAACAGTGTAAGTCTCCTAGAGAGGTCAGTAATGACTAAACACTTTGCTAAAAATGAATTCAACCCATTTTTTATTGTTTTGGTGAAAGTACAAAACACTTATCAAGGGTATCCAAAAATAAAGATATTATAACCTCTTGTAAGAAGGGTTGAAAAATAAAGTCATAGAAACATACCACTATCTTTTCTATTATTGCAAGAAGATGGTTCCAAAGGGTCCAGTTTAGGTGCATTTTAGTTGACATCCACATCACTTTTTCTGCTGCTTCTACTATTGAAAAATTCAGTCTTGGATACAGATGATACACCTTGTTTAGTAACATCTGTGTGCAGACTGCAAAGTATGCAGGTTGGCCTGATTGCTAGAGCTCAGCTTGGGAATTTGGCTGGAGGCTCATTCTTTCTATAGGTCTGGCCACAAGAACAAAGGAAAAATATTTTATTTTTCTAGGGAAACAACAGAAATATCAGGGGAAAAGAGTAAGTGAAGTGAACAGAAAAAATAGAAGAAATATTATTTTCATTTTTTTAACAAAGAATAAGTATTATTTTCATTCTCTTTAGTAAAAAAACTAGTCACAACAGAAAAAATATATTACTGGATGCTTGAACATAAGGAAAGAGATTTACAGAGCAGAAAGATTCTGTCTGAAAAGCCAAAACATTGTCTTTTGGCTATGCTGATAGAACAAAAACAGCATGTGTATCATCTAGCAGGACTCTGCCACAACAGCCACTTTTAACACTTAATTTTGGCAGGAAAAGGAACATCCACTCTGGTGGAGGTGGTGGATTTTGGTTGGCTGTGCATCTGGGTACTACATGTACAGCTAGTGTTGCACTCCTGGGAAGCAACAGGGCTGCTGCAGGGTGGTGGATCCACACTGCAGTTCCATACCACATGCCCAAATCTACTCTGTGCATAGAAGCCACTAGATCTTTTTTCTTCTCAGCCACAAGAACAACTTACATGTCTCAATCAGTTTCAGGTGTGCCACCCCTCCTACATTATGAGGTCTGAATGAAATAGCCAAACAACTAATGAGAGAGCAATGGCAAAGACAGGGTTGTCTTCATAGGATAAGTGTAGAGTCCTATACCTGGGGAAGAACACCACCATGTATTAGTACAGGTTAAGGGTAGACCTGCTGGAGAGCAGCTCCATGGAGAAGGAGCTTGGTGTCCTAGTGTTAAGTTATCCATGGCACAGCGATGTGCCCTTGTGGCCAGGAAGGCCAATGATATCCTGGGGTTCATAAAGAAAAGTGTGTTCAGCAGGTTGAGGAAGGTTCTCCTCCCCAGCTACTCTGCACTAGTGAGACTACATCTGGAGTATTTAGTCTTGTTCTGGTCTCCCAGGGAAATACTAGAGAGAGTCCAACAGAGAGCTACAAAGATGACAAAGGAGTGGAACATCTCTCTTATGAGGAAAGGCTGAGAGACCTGGGGAAGTTTGGCCTGGAGAAGACTGAGAGGGGATCTTGATAATGTTTACAAATATCTGAAGGGTGGGTGTAAAGTAGAAGGGATCAGTCTCTTTCAGTTGTGCCCTGTGATAGAACAAGAGGTAACAGTAGCAAGGTGAAACAGGAGTAAGTTCCACCTCCTCATGAGGAAGAAGTTATTCACTGTGAGGGCAACAGAGCACTGGAACAGGCTGCTCAGATAGGTTGTGGAGTCTCCTTCTCTGGAAACTTTCAAGACCCACCTGATCTGTTCCTGTGTGGCCTGCCCTGGGCAGGGGGGTTACAATTCATTTTGTGTGTTTGTCACATTTTTTCTTCAAGTAAAAGTCACTTTATGGTCTGTGACTGTTATCTGTTATCTACCTGTAGTTTCATACCATTTTGATAGCTGCATCTGGGAGTTGCACAAGCCTTTTAACTGTGTTAGATAGCAAGCTTCTCTCCACCTCTAAGAGTCAAGATTGGTTGTCAATAGATTATTTTTTCAAGTATTCCTCTACAGAAAGGTTGAAGTTCAACCACTATTCATTAACCAAACTTCTTAATACGATTCAGAGTGCAATCCATAGGTCTGTCCATTTCTCACATGAACTAGTGGAAAACAAGATGACCAGTTACTTTTGTACATACATACCTATGCTTGTAATTTCATACTCTGATCAAGGTAATGAACCAATTAAGAAATGTGTTTAGCTCTTCCTTAAAAATCAAAGCAACAATGTATCATTCACCTCTCTAGCTCTAGTATGTTGTTTGTCACTGTACTTCTCAATGTCAGAAATAAGAATATTAAATTCTCATCTTGACTATTTAATCTATTCATAGTCATAAATATCACTGCACTAGCCCAGCTTCTTCTACTGAGGAATGAAGCTGCTAAAGTCATAGTCACACAAAATATACTTGCATTCATTTACATTCACTCAATATAAGCATTATAATGCTCACACTGCAAGATGAGATAGCCACAGGCATGAGCCTCTACATGAGTGGTTGTTTATTTCCATGGTAATATAAAAAAAAGAGATAGATCTGACACAAAACCCATATAGTATTTTTCATATGTTAGCTCAAAATACCCTGTTCTGCCTCTTACTATGTCCAGATTATTAAAAACTCCCACGTAGCATGGAATACATGCAAAGAAATTGGTATGTATTTACACAAGTTCTCAAACTGGGGAGCCATGTGAGCTAGTCATGAACAAAAATCTGCAAAAATATAAAGACATTTCAAACATGTACAGAAAATGGCAGCTACTACAGGCTTCATACCAAGACTTCTAAACTTCTGACCTCCCATCTCTCTCTCCCCTTTCCCCCTGTGGGTTCAGGATGCTTAAAATACACTACTGCAATGAGTGCTGCACTGGTGCCAGAACTGCTTGGTGCTGCCAAAACTTCAGCAGGGCAGTCATGAGTATGCCATAAGGACAATGCCAAAATCTGCACCGAGGCACGAAAGGATTCCTCGTAATTGAATTGTTTTGTTTTGTTTACAGGCAAGAGTTTTGTAATGCCAAAACCACCTAAGTTCTTGGCTTATATAGAAGAGGAATTAAGTTGCAAGAACAAAATTATCTAAATCTCTCACAAGATGCTTTGCAAAATGTGTTTTTGAACTGCACATTTAGAAAGATAATCTCTCAGGCCTCTTCAAGTCAAAAATGAACCCCTTTTTATTGCACTTGAGACTAAAGGGCAGCCTGGTCAGATCAGAGATTAAAGGTGGAACCCTGGTGAGGGATCACCAACTCGCATTAATTACCACCCTGTCACATCTATGGGCATCTCTTCTTGCCTTAAAGTGCCTTCCACTGTCATTAATTCAGATTGTGTGACTGCTTACCTTGACAGGTAACAGCTTAAAGTCCCAAAGATTGAGAGAAAAGTTACACCAAGGACCTCCTACCCAGGCTGGTGAGTGAGTAGAATAGCTGGGTGGATGTATTGGTTTTGTGTGGTAAGGTGTTGGCAGTGGGAGGGCTACAGGGGTGGCTTCTGTGAGAAGCTGCTATAAGCTTCTTCCATGTCCAATAGATTATGTCAATCTGACATCATGATGGACCCTGCACCTGGCCAAGGCCAAGCCCAGTAGTGAAGGTAATAGTGCCTTTGTGCTAACATATTTAAAGGGAAAAAAACCTACTCTTCAACAGAGCCACAAGGAAGGAGTGAGTATATGCAAGGCAAACAACTTTACAGATATTAAGTTCAGTGAAGAAGGAGGGGGAGGAGGTGCTTCAGGTGTTACAGCAGAGACGTCCCTGCAGCCTGTGCTGAAGACCATGGTGAGGCAGGCTGTTCCCCTGCAGCCCATGGAAGTTAATGGTAGAGCAGATATCCACCTTCAGCCAATAGAGGACACCACACCAGAGCAGGTGAATGCTCATAAGAGGTTGTGACCCCATAAGAAGACAGTGCTGGAGCAGGCTCCTGGCAGGACCAGGGACTTCAAGTAGACAGAAGCCCACACTGGTGCAGGTTTGCTGGCAGGACCTGTGACCCTCTGTGGGACCCACAGTGGAGTAGTCAGTTCCTGAAGGACTGCACCCTATAGAAAGGACCCACTCTGGAGCAGTTTGTGATACACGTTGGAGAAGTTCTTGGACTACTGTCTCCAATAGTAGGGGCTCTATCCTGGAGCAGGGGAAGACTGTGAGGAGTCCTCCTGGAGGTGGCAGGTGCAGCAGAAACAATGTGTGATAAACTGACCACAACCTTCATTCCCTGTCCCCCTGTGCCACTGGTGTGGGGGAGGTAAGACTAAAGCTGTGCCTGAGAAAAATAGAGGGGTGGGGAGGTGTTTATAATATTTACTCATTATTCCTCATTACCCTTCTCTGATTTGATTGGTAATAAATTAAATTGATTTCCCCAAGTTAGGTCTCTTTTGCCTATGACAGTAATTGATGTCCTTCTTCTGTCCTTCTCCTTATCATTTGTTATACTTTCTCTCCCTTTTCCAGTTGAGGGGGTAATAAAGCAGCTTTGGTGGACACCTGGCATCCAGTCAGGGTCAGCCCACCACAGCAGCATCTGGAGGTGGATGGTCAGGAACAGCACCAGCATAGGAACACATGCAACAACTGACAGAGGTCACAAAAAAGGTGGGAATCTGAGGAGAGCAAGAGTTGGAAGTGGACCAAACAAAAAAGATGGATGAGCAGATGGGTATGCAAAAAAAACATGACTCTGATCCGACCTTTTAATCACAACAGTGTTAGGGAAAATCATCTGGTCTTCATTATTCCCTTTTTTATTCTGAACTGATAAATCAAGTCTGAGGATTAAATATCACAAATCTGTTTTGGAGAGTGTGTGTTATTTCCTAGTTTAATTATGAAGCCTCACGCATCATTCATAGTGGATGTTTGAATAGTGTCTTCCATAGGAAGATCCTGCTTTTTTTTTAATGTGTGTTAACATACAGGCACTGTAATGTTGTGTCCAAGGTCCTGGGCTTCATGCTGTGTCAACACAAAGGGAAATGCAAGAGTTCACACCTCCAGCAACTTATGATTTCAGTATATCAAAAAAACACCAACCAGAGAAAGAAAAAAGTGCTGAGACAGCATTCATTAATGAAATCAAGAGCAGTCAGAAGACACTGGCAGCTTAACCATAGTCCCACTTTTAGTGGTGCTGCACAAAAGGAAAAGCCTTTAAAGATTTGAGGGTGAATAAAAATTGTATCCCTTATGTTCATGGGGGACTCTTCCCACAGTGAGGGGCAACAAGGAAGGGAGCCAGGAGGTGCTTTCCTTGGAACAGGCATGGTGTAGGCTGGCAGCATGGACTTAAGACATGGGAATCCACTTCAACACTCAATGAGAAATTACTAGTGAGATGGGACAGTGCCTGTGCCTTTGTTAAAAAGAGTGCAACTAGCTTGCAACTTTTTAAATGCATCCAGCAGAGTGGAAGAAGTAAATACCAAAACACAAGAAGTGGTCAAAGCAGTGACAAGGTCAAAACAGGGAGACAGGAAAATGATTTTATTTTAGTTTGGACAGTTTTCATGTACTGAAGATACTACAAGACCAAAGATGACTTCAGGTGAGGTTATGAATGAAAGCACTATTTGAAGGGATGACAAAGGAAACATGTATATTTAATTTATTATGAAATGCAGGATTTTGACTTAATCAGAATATTAGGATGTAGAAAAGTCAAAGACAGTGCCCAAGTTATGAAGCTGAATGACTAGAAATGTAGATGTTTTAACCACAGTGGCAAAAAATGGTGGTGAAGGACATCTTAAGAGAAAAAGGTTGAGAGTCACGACTCAGACATCAGCTCAAGAGCTGAGCCCAAGATTAGTTTGGACAGAAAAAGGCAGGTAATTTTTGGGATGCAACAACAAGGACACAGGAGGGGAATTTGCATTCATGGGCCAAAAGAGAAGGAAAAAAGGGTGAGTCAAAAAGAGGGCTCTCAAATGCTCCCTTATACATAGAAATGAAACTTTGGTTGTGAAAAGTAAGTTTGAGCCTTTATTTTTAAAGCCCTGAGGACATTCTGCCTCTAACAAAATTGTGATCAAAGCAGTTTTGTGTTGCATATTTCACACGTTTTGTTCTTGGTGAGACTGTGAAGTATGTGACACTGGGCACTTTGGTCTGTTGATGGTACTCTCAGGGACAGAGCCAGCTCCCTCTGCCAGCTGCAAACAGCAGCAGTACCACAGCCTGTGGTTGAAGAAGTGATTCTGTTGATTCTTTGAGTGTAGAAGAGATCAAGCTGCTCCCATGATGTGTTTTCTCCTAAATTTTGAAGACATCCAGTGTGAAAGACACTTGACAGAAACACTTCAAACAGCAAAGCTGTAAGGTTACCAAATCCTGACATGATGAAAGAACTTAGTGCAAAAGAGAACAGGACATTTTGCCGTGTGAAAATTAAAAACTCAAATCACAAACAGTTGGGCACTTTTCCTTTAACATGTTGTCATCGTGCATAAACAACAGTGGGAAGAAGCACAGGCACTGGGTTCAAACCAAGAACCTGGAAAATAGAAGAGCCTTAGCTACTGAAAACATTTTTTAAGTGTATACTGCCCTCCAGTGTAGAAATCAGTATTACCTCCACCGGCTGCAACCTATTGAAAAAATTATAGAATAATGTGGGGCTCTAGGGTTCCAGACAATGAAGGAAAAGTTCTACCCCTGCAAAAGGGAACAGAGTGAAGAGAGAGCTCAGACCAGGGCTGGTATGTCCAGCAGAAGCTCATATTATTATGAGCAGAATCTCATCATTGCCACTGGTCTCCGACATCTGTTATGGAAAAGCTTGCACTGGCTCTCAAGCACCAGAAGCCAGGATTGCTTTGGAATCTTGGGAGTTCTGCAGCCCTCCTTGTCACAGGCAAAGAGCAAAGTACCCCCCTAAGCTGGCTCTGCACCCACACCACAGTCTGTAAGCAAGATCAATCAGACAGCAGACTGTCCACAAATGACTGATTGCTTTAACCAGGAGTAATTTCTTTCAATTAAAGTTTCTTAGGAAGAAGATGAGATTGGCAGATTCCTGCCAAAATAAACTGTGCAGAGGTAATTTCCGTGTTGAAATATTGTCTTCAACAGTTTTTCTTTTTCTAAGGGGGAAAAAAAAAAAGGATTTTTGATTTGAAGAACGAAAGTGTGGAAAATTAATAGTCTATGTTAAATTATTTTACACTGTGCAGGGATACTACTGCACTACTACACACTCACTTCGCAGTGTAATGAAGGTTTTACTCACCACTAAACAGTTCTCATTTGTTTTTTATTTTAGCTTGCCCTTTTAAGAAAAGCAGGTGCTTGAGCAAAATCAGAGCAAAATTGAGAGCAAATTCAAAGCCACGGTGAAAGACTCAACTTGTTACAGAATTCCACTGCAAGTCACATTTGCACTTGCAGAATCTGAACAGTAAAATGAAAAAAAAATGGTTAAGGTCATAGTAAGATTGACTTAAAAATAATACATCTTTGTCTTCTATGCACACTATGGTCTCATAACAAAATTTTTAAAAAAGGCAAGACAATATCAGATGAACTTAGTCACTAATTGCAAAAATCCAGCATAATCTTTATAAATACTAAGTAATAAAAAATTCAGGAGCTAAGCAGATATGAGTTGCTACATTCTGACAATGTTTACACTGCACACTCAAGAAGAGCATTATTGCTGAAATAGAGTCTTTATTTCTGAAACATTCCAAAACAGCAGTATACACAGTTGTAATCAAATATTAAGTCATATGCCATTATAAGAAAGCATTGATTAGTGCAACTGGATTTTGTAAAAGATCTATCAAAAAGATTTATTCGCATTAAAACTCATTTTCCATAAGCAACTGTTAATAAAACATTACAACTTTATTCTTTGTAATAAAGTACTGAAAATCAACTTTAGTTTTAGAGATTGCTGTACCTTTGTAAGTGCAATGTGACTTATGTTGTAATTTTAAAATACAAAACACTATGACAATAAATTAACAATTGAACAAATGGTGAAAGACCAACAAAACCATGCTGACCCAGCTGGATGGCAATTTCCAGTGAATGCTACTTCTTTTGTGCTTCTGCAACATAAATATGCTGTTTTGTATTGCAAATGGTATGATTTTTTAAGATATGTTCCTAGTGCTAAAAAAGTACATTACCCCAAAAATATTATTTATGGCACAGAAAAGTTAAATCATCTCTCTGTTGTTCAAGGTTCAGGCAAGTTTAAATGAACTGAAGTATACAAAATAAAATGTACTGGAAACACTAGAAAAAAATCCAAGCACATACATATAAGTCCCCCCAAATTCAAAATAAAATGCATGACGCCTTTACACTGAATAAATTATCTTAGAAATTCAGTATGGCAAAGCTGCCCAAAAGCATTATCTCCTAGTTCTTTCCAAGGAAATCTCCTGGTACTTTGCACAAATATACTACTTTCTGCCATTGTTAGTCTGGTAACAACGGAGCTGTTCAGGTAACGGATTAAGTGCAATATTTAGTATTTGATAAGATGCTCATTTAAAAAAAATGACATTGTATTATGTGGATGGTTACATATTAAAATACCAGGGGAAATAATTCTGTACAGCCCTCCTTTCCCAAGTCGTTGTTACCCAGCCAGCTGGGTAATGAAATCCTCAGTATTTATTTCCCACTGTTGATGGGCATCCTTCATCAATAGCAGCCGTCTCTCCAGTTCCCCTCCCGCATCGTGCTGAGGGATGGAAGGGGCTTTGGAGGCTGAAGAAAACTGGATTAACCAAATGAGAGAAAAAAGAAAAAAAAGAAGAAAAAGAAGTCATATTTCATGTGAAAGTTAAAGGTAACAAACACCATTTCCTTCCACAGTGCCACTGGCTTCATGGTTGTCTTAGACACGTCACTCTGGTTTCTCTCTGGCTCCCCACTAATGCAAATGTAAAGAGCTATGCTGAAAATAAGGCTACTTCCAATGAGTCCCCATAACTGGTACTGGTCTTAATTGGGTAAAAGGTTTGTAAAAAAGAATTTGGTGAATAATTGTCATGATAGAGGATATCCCCCTGAATGGGAATATTTGTTTTTTTCAGGGTTAAAGACAAATAAAACCTATTTTTGTCACTATGACAGCAGAAATCTAATGGGAAATATTCTCCAAAAAGTCACTGAGCTCAGTCTGCTCATGAAAAACACCATTTTATAAAAATATTATGCAGGCACTAAAGCATTTTGTCATCTTATCAGTTGAAGAATTCTACCAAGTCATGCTTCAGACCCTCTCAACCATGACATGTGATGACCCATTTCCATCCCACAGCCAAAGTCAGAGAGCTCCCAGTCCCAGCATCACCTCCACTCCTGCAGGGAACTCGCTGTCTTCTGGGCCTCCACACTCACACCCATGCCATGTCTCTCACTAATCAATGACAACTTTTATGTCAAATACTTGTAGACCATCTTCCAAACCCTCCAGGTACTACCAAAGTAACTGTCACAAATAGGATTAAAAAAGGGAAAAGCATTCATCTGACTCAAACTGCCAGCTCACTGGTGACAAGGAAGGCTGTCTCTAATTCACTGCAACCACCAGAATTTGCTCAGATTTGTCTCCATTCTGTGAAACTGCTTCTTATAAAACAAGGTCTTAAGTCTTGCTCTCCCACCTCTGCTTTTTCTGTGAGTTACTGATGCCTCCTTTCCCTTCCAAATGCCCGTGGCTGGAAAAAGGCAGAGGTATGTTGTAAGGTAGGCAGAGTCACTAAATCAAAAGCAGTCACCAGAGCAGCTGCTCAACTCTTTGCTGCTACAGCTGCTCTTTTAGTGGGAAAAATATTGCACTGAGAGTGAAAAACGTCAGTTAAAGTTAGGTTCATTCCATCTGGTTTTATGTAGTTCTACTTTATTGTAGCATCACTTATCTTTTATATCAGTCAAGTTACTTGAGGCATAAAATCCAATCTGCCTGTGCCATTTCTTGCAACTGCTGCTTGGTTTTTGTTTTGGTTTGCTTTTTTTTTTCTTTTCCAGAAAGAAAAAGAAGAAAGTATATTCAACAATCTTCAAGAAAAAAAAAACAGGATGTACACTCCTCCCTGAATATCTGATTGATTAAAAAAACCAACCTCAAAGGACCTTCTCTACTTTTAATCAAGTTATGACTAAAACCACTTAAATTCTCAGATATTGATAGAAGCTAGACTCAAACTGATAATCAGGAATACCATTCCTTAGAATTGAGCAAAATGACAAAAATCAACAGTAAGAAAAATCTGCTGCTGATGGCTGAATTATTTCCAAGAAGATTTCATGTGAACTGTTATTGCCCTTATTTTCCAAATGAACAAATAAAATGAGACAAGGGCCTTCAAGGACTGTAAGCTGAGCTCAAAACTTTCTGTGCTTTCAGCTTCCTATAAACTTGTAACTCCCACAGTGCAAAGATGATCAGCCCTCAAGAATCATTAGTCTGGCTCTACAGAAACACCTGATGCTGCTAATGTACATCTGAAAGTTAGGAAGACAGTACCCCAGACTTTTTGGACTATAAATACCTTTATTACTGATTTGACTCCACCTCTAATAAAAGCAGTATTGGGAGTTCAGTGTCAAGCCCCTTCACCCTTCCATTGAAACATCCTAATTTTGTCTTTCTTCAATATTGTCTGTTGTATGAAAAGTTACAAAATAGCTAGGGACTGGTCTTACGGTGCAGAAAGTCTCACATGTTGCTATGAAAAATTTAATAGCTCTGCAGAAGAACATGAAGTAAAGGAAAAAGAAAACAATAAAGAAAACCCTCTACTATAAAAAACTCTAACAGAGAATGTTCCAGCAGAGAGCAAAGGAGGTTATAACAGAAATCTCATGGTACAGTCTTCATCAAAGAAGAAACCTGACAACTCTTTATCAAAGTTTCACCCCAGTCGGTCAAAATCTGTTGTCAATCACACCAGTGTAATCCCCAAGTAACTCAACCAAAGAGAGACGTGAGCAACTGAACTTATTCTGGATCTATTTTGTCTAGTCAAAATAATAAAAACAAGAGAGAGCTAAACAGTGACAGTTCCTCCATCAGAAAGCCAGGCTGTCCCTCACATGTGGAGGGATGTGTGTGATGGGAAGAAACAGCTGGAAGAGTTGACACAAGTTCTATCAATCACACTACAGCTAGAAGTTTAAGTCCCAGACTCTTTCCTCAAGCTTATTTTATTCCCTGTCCTAAAAAAACCCAAAAAATTAAAAACAAACAAACAACCAAACAACCAATAAACAAACAAACAAAAAACCAGACAAAATTCTGTTGGAAAAATGCAAAAATCAATTTGCTTAACAGTACAGCTCCTTGCAAGTATGTGATACTGTTTGTATATTGTCTCCCTAATGGAACTGAAAAGGTGCTGGTTTAACCCAATACTGTACTATCCAGGGTATTTTCTTCCTCACAGTGCTCTAAGGGCACAGGTTGCATTTTTAGTCTACTTATTTCATAGATTCATAGATATTAGGGGTTGGAAGGGACCTAGAAGATCATCTAGTCCAACCCCCCTGCCCGAGCAG
>JAOEGS010003583.1:82382-137785 GCA_025447755.1 Corythornis vintsioides
CTGTGTCAGCCACTCCTCCCAGTTTGGTGTCATCAGCAAACTTGCTGAGGGTGCTCTCTACCCCCTCGTCCAGGTTACTGCCATGTTCAGCAACAGGGATGCAACTCTTTCTATTCTAAGCAATGCTCATCCTGTGACACTGAAATAGAAGTCTATAACAAGACATAACAATATTATATAAGTCTAGAACAAGACAAATCACATCTGTCAATAATAGGGGAATTCCATTTGTTTTGATTGCTTACTGATAGATGCCAATCCATTCTTATTTTGATAGATGCCAATCCATTCTTCTTTATATGTGATTACATTCTATCAATATTATAGTTTACTAGAAACTACCACCAAGTATTGTCCCATCACTATTTCTGGCAAGACACCACCTAATCAGTGACTTCACATTAGGAGCTAGAAATGCTTATTTCATAGCCCAGTTTCACTCTCAGAAGGCAAAACAAAGCACAGTCTAGGCCAAAGCTAGGGAAGGAGGCCTGTTTAACTCTTACCTTCGAACTGGCTGGGCAATTTTACTCCTGGGTATGCCACTCCCACTGATGGCCAGCGATGGTCTTGGAAGAGCACTGCGCCCCACAGTCCCCTGACTGGCAGTCTTGTTGGGCATTGGAATCCCAGTATTAGAGTATAACTGTAAGTTGTTTGACACTGGAATACTGCTGCTGCTGCTACTACTACTACTACTACTACTACCTTGTACAGTTGGGCTTACGTAGGCAGTAGCTTTGAGAGGCTGTCTGACAGACACTGGAAAATGTCCCACACTGTGAACTCTGTGTTGAAGCTGTCCTGGTGATGGAACTGCAAAGGGTGGTAGAAAAGGAAGTAACAAGGTCAGTATGTAACAGTAATACTCAGTTCTAGATAGATCAGAATAGGGATAAATTACTATACAATTTACATCCTAATTGATATAATTATACATCATTATATAATTTACTTGCTAATTATCAACTGCTGAAAAAACCCTTGAATGCAATACTGTATCCAGTAACACTGCACTGAACTAAAATACCCTGTTCCATCCACTTTCTGAACAGAAATCCCCTCCCATAACCATCCTTCCTTCTCCCCTCAAAGAGGATTCATTAGCTATTACCAGCACACTCCTTCCACCTATGCAATCAGAGCCTTAAACAGGAGAAATCACTGCAGGTATAAATTAATTACTGTTAGATCATTTAGATTTTTGTAAGGTTGCTTACAACAACCACATCTTCTTTAATAAACTCTGCATTAAAACATTACAAGACATCAAGTCTTGTCAACTTAGACAGGAAGTCTAAGCTTTATATAAAAACATTAAAAGACTATAAAAAGGTCTTGAATATATTCCAAGGCCGATGTTATGTAAACTCATTTAAAATCAATGCTTTGGGTTCCAGAAGATTTATACACATATTTTCTGGACAATCCTGCCCTCTGGTGTACATCAGACACACATCTGTTGTCCACGTAGCAAAAGCACTGTCAAAAGCCTGAAGCACATAAACTAAGATACCACATACAAGCCAATCCTATTTCAAGGCTTTGCAAAAGGACACCTTAAAATAATCTGAGAAAATACAGATGTGTGATCCAATTAAACAATACTGACAATATATTGCTATGGAACTCTTATCACACCACACCTCCTTAAATATCCTATTACAGCCACTTAGGAATGGTTTTCAAAAAAAAAAACAAACCAAAACAAATCACATGTTATACAAACACATAAATATACATAAACACACAGAGAAATAACTATTTATAAAGCAGTAAATAAAATTAAATTCTTAATGCACTACCATACAAATTCAAATTGGAACCTGAACAACTACTTCCATTCTCCAAACAGGACGAAAATAAAACGGTAACTCCAGCAGTCAAGGATGTTTTCCAGAAAAGATGTAATTTAATAGTTTTGAAGACATTTATAAATTCTGCTCGAATTTAAAAGGAAACACCCACAGGAAAAGGTTTTGCCAATTTATCCCTCAAAAATCTCACAGGACACAGAAGGCTGAAGTTAAATCACCTTTTCCATTTCCTCTCTGAGTACTTCAGCCATTGTGCTGGAAAAGATGGGTTTGGATCTTCATCTATTTTGTTCACAATCTAGATCAATAATTTAACATCAGTACTCCCTTCATCCCCTCCTCAAGAGGTCACCTAAATTAAACTAACAACAGAGTCATTTTCATTTCCCCACTGAACAAGTATATTATACTTGATCATATAAATCTCTGTTGACCAAATCTGCTCAGAATGAAGTGGCTCAACTTGATCAGGGGGAAGGTCATGTATTTTAAGATCATATTTATATAGTGCACTGTAAAACCAGCACTGTAAAAATTACTAAGAAAATCAGTTTTCAGTTCCAGTATCAAAAATAAAAATGTAACTTCATATGAACGAACTGCATTATTGGTGCTTCTACAATACTAATGCCACCAATTATTATTATTATTTTAGTTTTAAAGTTGGTACAAAATGAATAGGCAAAGAAAAAGAAAAGGAGGTAATGAAACCCTCAAGACTGTACAACAAGATGAGCAGAATTTGCTTTCCAAAATAGACTTTGAAAATCCTAAGCTGTATTAAAATCTGACACAAAAGGAACACAGGCTGCTTTCAGGTTTTTGTAAAGCAGAACGGTGAGTGGCTACCACTCTGTAAGAGACTCCCTGCATGCAGCCAAAGAACACAGGTACTTACTACAGGACTGCATCCTTGAAATCCCATTACTCGCTCCATGCAAATTGGAGTCAAAGCTCTGGCTGTTCCTGACCGTGAGCGGAGAGGCCGCAAAGCCAGCGCTGCCGCTGATGGTGGGGGTACTCGGCATCCGAGCCAGGTTAGGCATGCTTCTCCGAAGTTTATCTGAAGCAAAAGAAACCAACATCCATAGTCAAAACACAACTCCTAACAGACACAACTCCTAACAGCTGCTGCCTCTGAATAATTGCTGTCGAAAATCTAAATGAAAACAGGAAGGATATGAATATGTTATTGACAGTAAACTAATTGAACCCATCTGACTACAGTAAGCACGAGTATTCACAAATAATTCTGATGACACTAATAGGTAGCACATCTTCAGAATCACAAGAATTTAAACACTAATGTATCATAATAAAGACACGTTTCACATAAATATGAAAAGTAGGTCAGACAAATCATGCTCTGCATGTGCCTGTTTCTTTGCAGTGAATACAAAGCAAGGCTGCAATGACAAAGTCAGGCACAGGTATCTACACTGTAGATGGCTAAAGACAAGTGAGATGAATCTACCCTAAGTGACTAAAGTCACAGAATGTTAGGGCTTGGAAGGGACCTCAAAAGATTATCTAGTCCAGCCCTCCTGCCAGAGCAGGATCACCTAGATCAGGTCACACAGAACATGTCCAGGTGGGTCTTGAATGTCTCCAGAGAAGAAGACTCTACAACCTCTCTGGGCAGCCTGTTCCAGAGCTCTGTCACCATCACAGTGAAAGTTTCTCCTTATGTTTACATGGAACCTCCCCTGTTCCAGCTTGTACCCATTACCCCTTGTCCTGTTTTTGGATGTCACAGAGAAGAGCCTGGATCCATCCTCCTGATGTTCACCTTTTACATATTTATAAACATGAATGAGGTCCCCCCTCAGTCTCCTGTTTTCCAAGCTAAGAAGCCCCAGCTCCCTCAGCCTCTCCTCATAAGGAGTTCCACTGTGCTGGACTCTTCTGAGCGGTTCCCTGTTCAAGAAGGACAAAGGGGCCTAGAACTGGACAAAATATTCCAGATGTGGCCTCACCAGGCTTGTTTTCGAGTTTCAAGCTTGATTTCAAGATGAGTCTTGTTTTCAAGTGTCAATGAGATTTAAAAAAAAAAAAGTCACAGTAAATAGCCTTATTAGCATTTTAATTTTCTGCAGGTGGCTGTGGAAAAACATGCTAAGTTGCTTGGAGTCCTGGGTTGACATCAGGATTTTAAAAATCTAATGATTCTCCTTCCTGCCCCATTTGTGGTTCCTGATTTGGTGGGCATTTTAAAAAACAGGCCTGTAAGGCTCTTCACAAAAAAGAAAGCTGTAAATACCCCAAATGGTTTTTTTGGGGGGGAAGGTTCAACAGCTAAGGCAAGTGACTAAAAGGTCAGAAGATGTCTGCAACCCTACTCATGTGAGTTGATTTGGAGAGAGAAGCTGAAACCAAGTCTGACATCTCAAGAAGACTTTGCAACCAGAAAAGCATTAGGTAGTCTAAGGTGAAGCTCTTTGCACCTCTTCTGTCACAGAGCTAAATGGAGATGAGTCAATACTGTATAATCAGAAGAGACTGGCAGGGGCAGAAAGGTGCAGACTGAATGACCTGGTCCAGGTTGTGTCCTGTGAAGTGACAGACTTCAGTAAAGCACTGCTCTGGGGAAATAAGTCATTCATTAAATTGCCATTAACACCCCCACTAAGGATGACCTCTTGGCCAGTAGCTCAAATGCTGTGCCTTTCTGAGGTGCCTATATTTACTCTGGTACTGTGGCCAGAGTGTAGGCCACCAGCTCATACCCCTGTTGTAGGTTCCAGTGCCTGGCAGATTATCTGCCTCCAGTTCTTCCACTGCAACAGAAAGCAAGACATGCTTGTCTTCCAACAGGCAGCTATGGCTGCTCTCTCCAACAGCAGGCAGGGCATTTCAAGACTGACATTCTGGATTCATGCACAGGAATGACACATCACACACTGCTTGGAATTTCTATTTTGGGTCAACCTCCTAGCTCACACAGGACAAGTTCAATTCACAGAAACAACAAATTGACCTAGGAATCTCTGTTCATCAGTCCACATAAATATATAACCTATTTAGCACCATCATGAGCTCCTCTAATCCTTAAAGCTGCTAACAATTGACAAGTAACAAGAAATGACAGTACAGTTCTACCTACACAAGGTATTAGTGGTCGCCACAGTAACTTCAATATATATGTAATGTTACAAAATACTTCAGAAAAAAAAATAAAAGTAACTCCATAAAACTCAGTCACAGTAAGACAGCAACTCCAGCTGGTTTTTATGGCTAGACTTCATGATAAGAACTGGTACAGAATCCTGCAAATAGTTGAAGACATCCTTGTACTTCAAAAGTCAAACATTTCTAGTATTTTCATGTCCCAGGTTCCAATTTCTAGTGCCTACCTGCCCTTGACACTATACTGTGCATGCTAGTCCTGTAATGATGAGATCTTCCATTTTTACTCAGGTTGACTTTCAGCTACCATAAATGATCTGACACAGAAAACCATTGCTGTCTATAAAATAGTTGAAATATTCCCCCAAATTAAACACACTCCATTATCATATTTTTAAAATCAAACAGTAGGCTGGGGAGGAGTTCAACGCAGTAAGAGGAAATGCAAGGTTTGGGTTCCCAGAAACTACACTACAGTCAAATCCCAGTAATGAACCAGTTTAAGAGTAATCCTTCATCCAAAAGTTAAGAGTTGTGCTTTGGTGACTCATCACAGACACTAGCAGGCTGAAACTGCCAGTGGTACAGCAACAAACATTAGGCAAAGGGATTACCACTCTGGTTCATTCAGGAAGTTAAGTATTAATGTCACTGATAAAACAGTTATCAGGCTTCCAAAACTGCCTTGGGGATGTGAACAATGGCATCCACACAGCTACTGTATGTTCCCATTTCTGAAATACTCAGGATTTTGCAAACTGGAAAGGGAACTGTCTTCCTATGATGCAATCCTTGGCCCAGAGTGGCAGAAAATTCATGATTATGGGATTTCTGCAGCTACTGTTAATTTTAGGGCACTAGCCTACTCTCAAATCCTAGGTCCTGAAATGGTAAGTCAACATTGCAGCACTTGGCAAAAAAAAAATTGTTTGAGAAGCAGGATAGTGGTTGGGAAGCTGGCACTGCATAGAACAGCTTTTCTAATACTATCCACATATCACATTGTATAAGCAGAATTTCTTGGACTCTACATGCTCCTCTACTTAGGGTCTGCATCAGCCACCACAGGCCATGAGCTGCACTTTGAACTGTCCTGTGGCTGCAGCTACAACAGCAAGAAACATAGGTGGTAGATGGGATTTCCTCCATGTCACGGGTGGTCACGTCTTTTGCCTCCTGTTCATTAGTCCCTTCTTGTCCCAGCAGTCTGCTCTGCTGCTGATTCATTCAGTCCTGAGGCAGCAGATTCCTGCTGCACCTGCAAATTCTCATCCATCAAGCATCTGTGCTGCTTCTTTGATGGGTCCTTGTGTCTGCTGAGATAAATGACCCTGAAAAGCAATGAAAATAGCAGGTCAGTTTTGTGTTTGGGGAAAACTCAGAGATGTTTGTCTTGATGGTATTTTGCAGCTTTCATCTCCTTGGATGATGCATCCTCTTTGATCTCTTTCTTGAAGTCTGTTCTGTCACCTGTTCCCCTCTTAAGAACAGCAGAAAGTATCTTACAGCCATTTTGTTTGTAGATGAAATGCTGACTCCTGTGAGCTTGATAATGGAAGCAGAAGGTGAGAGTTATGTGATTTTAAATTATTTCAGGCTGCTGAGACGTGGCTAGATATGAACTTGCTGAAAATACAAAAGAAGAAAACAAAGATATTTTTCCAAGTAGCTAGTAGCAAATCTTCCCTTTTGGGAGCTCTTTGCTCTCCTCAAACTGATGGGAAAAATAACAGACTGAAGGAGCAGAGTTGAGATGCATTCTCAGATGAAAAGTATGATGCTCAAATAGTCCTGTTTATGATAAATACTGAAATTTGTTCCAGTCTCTGCTATCTCTTCTGCACTAATCTGATTCAGTGGCAAACCTGAAAAAATCACTGTTTACAGTTCATTTTGATAAAAAGATGTGGATATTAACACCAGCAAGGAACTCCAAAGGATCCACTTATTCTACAACATCCACAGTTATTGTGACCCACTACTGAGTCTCAGCTGTAAGCCAGGCTGAAACAATACGATGTTTAAGTAGGATGCAGCCACATAAAGCATCACAGATGTATCTTCGTCTGCCTGCTTTGAGATGTAATAGCATGACCTATAGACATTGTATTATTGAGATATTTGAAAGTGTGAAGAAAATGCAAGGATGGGTCATGCAAAGGAGTTAATACTCAGCTCCTGGCTGGTTATTATCATTGCCACCTTCTCAGAATAGTCCATGAATGAACACAAGTGCTTGTTGCTTTGTGAGTGTTCTTTAGGTGGCATACATTGCCCTTTTTTCATGTATCTGCAGCAGAATGACACCCCAAAAATTGCTTACTGCATGTTTGTTTTTTTCCCTATGTGGCAACCACGCTGAATTGCCTGTTGCCTACAACACAAGAAAAACTGGGAACTGAGAAATGCAAAGTCCTCTGTCCTCAACCAAAAACGTGCATGAAAAGATCACCCCACAGAAGATAATATATTCACTGCTGGTGAGAAACAGGTCAAAAGGAAGGCAAAACTGTCCCTCACTTTGTCACAAAATTTCAGGAAAGATAGCAGTTTGCCCACTACCCAGCTGTTTCAGTTCTGATTTTTTTGCAGGAGGTTCTTCCCTCGATGTCATTTCTTCTCTGAAGTCAGCCTCAGATCAGTAGATCAGCTTCTTTCCAGCAGGACACCAGAACAGGCAGCACTTGCCTTCTGTCTTCTGGTCCCAGAAGTGGCTGCCCCCATTCCACCACTTTTTTTTTTTCTTTCCCTGACCTAATACTAAAATTGGCCGAAGTTTAATGTCCATGTAGCACAAAAACAGACCTTGCTTGGGGAGCAAAGCTGCTCCAGAAGGGGTGTGCTCTTGATGGGCTGCCAGACTGAGAATTCTGTAGTAGCTCTTGACAAGTGCCATCTTCTCTCTGCCAAAACACCTCACCCAGTGAGGCTCTCCTTGCACGAAGGCCTTGACTCTCCAGTGAAGTGTTTTAGAACACATGTATATTCATTATTCCCAATATAATGTCAATGTGACAAAATGACTTTTTTTTCCTTCCTTTTCTTTAAAAAGCTCTGCAATTATTTCCTAAAGTGAAATCTCCCCTACTGAACAAGAAAGGCTATGAGCAAAAAATCATTCATAAATACATAAATCAGTAAGAACAGACCTTTTCCCACCTCTCCAAAACCATAAAAGGTTAGTCTATACTGAACTGATATCTAAGCAACAACCTAGTGCTACCTACCTGAAATGCTGCTCTTCTGTTACCTGCCAAACCCCCAAAACACTGCAAAGTAAAGCAGCTTTCCAAATGAGGCAAGGGTGTTGCAACACCCATGGTTATGACATCAATAACATTTTGCCTGAGAAAAGTTATACCCCAGAGGTGTATATATGTGCAATAAAAGAACTTATAATTAGTAATTTCTGGAAAATAAAAGCAAAATGTTTCAAGTGAATTGTACCTGTGGCCTGTTTATGGAAGTATCAAGCAAGCTACAATTTCAAAACGAATGTGAAGAGATAATGGAAAACATACATTAAAAATAACCAGATTTCATGCACTTACTAATCATTAAGGGATGTATTGTTAATCTGCCCCTTTTTACTACATTTTAATAAACTCCATCTTTAACTGGAATAATTTGCCCAAACTAGAAATGTTTGAATTTTCAGGTATTATAAAAATGGACACTTTAAAATGCACATAAAATAAGGGGTGCCAGGATAAACGTTTAGAAGTAAGCTTATCTCAAGATGTGAAAAGTGGGCCTCAACACTAGATCCATGCCATTTTCAGGGTCTTATCTATCTGGATTTTGACTATTTTAGATTATTTCACAGCACTATAGTTCTGTTACCTTCTGGTTTCAGAAAACTGGAAGTAATAAAGGGCATAAATATTAGCATCTGTTAAAAAGAATAAAGTGACCAGATAGAAAAGAAGTTAGAATAAAAGAGATTACTTCTGCGTCAGCAATAAAAGAAGTATACATTTATGAACAATGTAAAACTTGCTTTTATGAAATGTCATGGTATTTTTTATATGAAAATGATTAAATATAAAGTATTATTTAGTAGAATAGAGGTAACATCTTTTAAAGTTTTTTACCATTAACTTCTCCAAATTAGAGAAAGCAGAGAGAGGTATAAACATAAATCCTTCTATTGCCAACTTATTAAAAGCTTTGTTAAATTATAAAACACACAATAACTAGATGGATTCACTTCAGGTAACTGTCACAGGTACTCAAAAATTATTCACCCCCTGTCTCTCTCAGATCTTCTTTAAATGAATATTTCTGACCCATTAACTAATTCTAACATCCCCAAAAACCACAATGCCTTAAAAAAATTAAGATAAGATTTTTTTTAAAAAAAAACGATACTCTTAAAAGAATTAGTAAAGTTTTCCAAGTTTATCACACCTTCAGCATATTTGTTACAGGAAGCTGAAGTTAGAATAAGCACCTCAACTAAGCTACCATATGTAACAAACTTCACTAAAAGCACAGGATGGCTTCCCTCATACCATTTTTTCCTGAAAGAAAAAAAAATCATACTTGAGGTGAACACAGAGATTAGTTTTGGGGAGACATTGTGTCAAAGCTTAACACTGATTTTTTTCACCCCAGACTGAGTGTCAAAAATTCAACAGTTTTTTCACTTACTCTTCTTTTATGGGGAGCTCTGAACGATCAGATGAACCAGGGGCAGACTGATGATTGCATATATGAGAACACAAGTGATCTCTCTGGGGGAAGACAGGAGAGAGATTTGGGAAGACTTTTGGAATGGCTGAGAGCAGCACAGCATGTGGTGGTATGTGTGATTTGATTAATTATGGATTAGCACTTGCATCTATCACAACTGTTTCTCATTTGCTTAGTAAAGTGTAGCAGTCTGAAACACACCATCCACCACACTCAGGTTACTGAAAACAAGTTCTTATTTTGTAGTCTACCTCCACTTCAATGCCTGGAAGTTCCTGAAAGACAATGAAACTGTTGCCAAGATGAGGAGAAGATGTCATAACACTACTCAGCCAACACTTGACTCCTTGTCTGACAACACAAAGTAAAACTTTTCTCACCATCAGTACTTGCCACTTATGTGGATCAGTGTTGCATGACTTAGAGGCTGAAGGTGCAGAAAATAGAGATAATTCCTCTCTAAAGATAGTGGTACTGCCTATGGTAGGACTGTCTGCCATCTCAGCAAACAGGTCACTGAAGTTATGTGTGTCAATCTTCTAAGAGACATCAAACAGATTATCCAACAACTCAAAAGTTCTTGAGAAAAAAAAAGGCAACCAGGTGGTAAAATTGATAAAAGTGGCCTTTCACATTTTTCTATGCTTTCCAGTTAATGAACTGGGAATCTAGTATTTTTAGTGACCTGTAAGTTCTTTCTGAGGTTTCCACATGGGGATACAATGCTTAAGTTCCACTGACATGGAACGTAAGAAAATAATTGAAAAAGCATTTGGGCACCATATAAAAAGATCACAGCACCACATCCTGACCTTATTCCTGAATCAAAAATGCCCCATAACCTTCATTTTCAACTTCTGCAAGCCCATCAGTGCTGCCTCATTCTAATAGCACACTGGCAAGAAAAGTAACACTAAAAGTAATATGGCACATATGCTGTACCAACAAACACCCACATTGCTCTACCCTCTGTTAATGTCAGCCTTCTTTATATACTGCCATGACATGTCTGTCTTGCAATGCAAGTGCTTTTAGCACCAACCTGTCATGCCTTATTCGTCAGGAAAGCAACATACATACCTGTAGCACTCTATAAATAGCAGCTTTGTGTTGTTTTGGACAATGCATTTACTTGCCCAGTTGTGAACTGTAACCTGTGATGTTACAAACAAGACCCTGACTGAAAACTCACTGTTTTGAATCATGCCCTGGAAAAGACTGAAGGAATAGCAAAGGAAGATGCTGCAGGAGGAAGAGAATTGTGATCATAATAGGGAATGAAAGGAAAGTAACAGCAACAATGGAGGTAGACTGAAGTCTCGATTAAACAGCGGAAGACAAATGTTCCAGAGACTCTGGGATACATGTCAAATGCAGTGCAAAAAGCAGCAATAGCTCAGGATAGTTTGGGAATGACATTATATCCCACTACTTTAATAGCTTGCCCTACCAGATTGGGAACTGGAACAGTGTTGACCCCTCCACTCTTTGTGGATTCACAATATAGCTGCATTAAAAGCAAAGTCAGGACTAAGAAAGGCAATGGAAATCTGAAACCCCTATTTTGTATTTTACTGTATCCATGATGGGCATGCATAGTCCAAACTCAAAAGCCTGATCAGTTCTTCTAAACAACTACTACCCTCCTAAAAGATGCTCTTCTTTCATAGAATGTTAGGGGTTGGAAGGGGCCTGAAGATCTAGTCCAACCCCCCTGCCAGAGCAGGATCATGCTGGTCATCCTTGCAGAACTTTAAAACAGACTAAAGCAACTACTTTAATGACCAGGACACAGATTACATTTTGAAGCACATTACTTAACAATAACAAACCTCAGTCATTTTTACAGGCTTAAGCTGCTGATCACAATTCACAGACCAATCTGTCTGTCATACACTATAAACACACTTCAACCTGTGGACACAACTTGATCTTTAACAGGGCACTGGCACTTTGCACAGAGAAAAGACCACTTCTCAGGAAAGCATGCAACCCACCTCCATTAATCCTGTTTGGTTGCTGCTCTGGAGTTTGGGCTTGAGGAGAGTAGTAGGGCTGCTGACAAGTATTTGAAGGGAAGTGGGGGGAGGTAGGGCTCCTCCTGCAGTCCCGGATACTGGAGAAAGTTTGTGAGTGAGGAATCCCTCTCTGGAAGGGGGAGCAGCGAGTCAGCCGTGGCTGTGGAGGTGGAAGGTGGTCAAACTCCTCCTCGTCCTCAAGACTATAGCGGTCGTAGTCCTGGTCGCCACATGTCCCTTTCTTTCCCCCATGCAGAGAGATGTTTGAACTGTGCCTTGACACAGATGCTGAAGTTGAAGCATAATCTTGCCTAAGGCCTATAAATTTGAATAAGAGGATGATTCAGCTTCTGCTAAGCGATTAACTCTTAACATGCATTTCTATCTTGAAAAATAAGCAGGTAAGTAGATATATTTTTTACAGCAAGAACGGGATTTACAATGTCACCAGGCTGAAGATATGAGGTAGAATTAATCTGATTTAATTTTTGGTGTCTACCTTCAGGCATCTAAGCCTGAAATATTTTTCTTGAGATCCCCAAACAAAACCATAACAATAAAACAAAAGGAGAATACAGGAGTTTCCAAAACATATTACTTGTGAAATGTCTTAGATGCCTCTTTTAACATCAATTGCCTTCAGGAGGCACCTATTTCTCTGCCAATAGAAAGACTACATGAGTATCAACTTTTAAACACTCTTAATTAGAGGAATTAACACTCTTATTAGTTTTTCAAGTTATTGCTATTAAACTTTCATATTCATGCAATGAAAATGCTGACGAGGACATTTCCTTAAACTTATAACCCATGTAAATGTTCTGGCTCTCCCATCTCCCTGAACCAGCATTAGTTCTTGCTAGAAGCCAGTGGGTCTCAAGGATCAGGCTTAGGGGTAAAACAGCTGTATTTTAGATGGATACACACCCTACTTCCTTCCCTTCTTGAAACACCAAGTTTTGAAAACCATCCCCCTACTAGCACTGCCCCAGAAGAGAGTGTTTGCTCTAGGTCAAGTGAGAGGGAAACATCCACACCCACTGTACATCACCCCTTTCCCAGCTGCACAGTAGCTGGGGGAAAAGCCAGCATACATCCCAATACCAGCAGCTGAGTAACTGCCAATAGCTGTGGATTTACAAAAAGCCCTCAGCTTTGACAGATGTCTTTGCTTCATAATGCAAACTTCTTAATATCCTTCCCCCCTCCCTGCCCTCGAGTGGGAGTCTCTATTGGTGGCTGTGGAGACCGCGTGCCCACGTGCACGTATTGCCAGCACCACTTCCCAGGGGATTAAGTGGACAACAACTGTCACGTGGTCACACGTTCCCTACCAGCTGCTACTCTAAGGATGAGAGACAACCATTACACCTGACAGGGATTAGAAGAAAAACAGTGTTTTTCCTTCCAGTTTACCAATGACCTGATTCCTTAAAGAGCAAAGTACTTCAAGTCTTCTTTAAACCTCACTCTGAAGGAGATGAGCACAGCTGGCACTTAAGGAATATAATCCTTTGTATCTTTAATAATCGTATTTTATTTTACTTTTTAAAATGATTATAACTTTCACAGAGTTTTGGAAAATTCCTGAGCTGTGACCACACACGAGCCAGCTGAGACTTAGCTATCTTGAGAAGTCTCACACTTGCTAATTTCTCTGCTAATATAAGGAGTGGTACCAGGGGCCCAGGGAGTTCAGCTGATGACAAGTCACCGTTCCAGCCTACTGAGTCTGGTTGCTGTAGCCAGATTGCAGCTCTAATTTCTTTTTCAGACTTCATTTTTATTCTAATCCTTTCTTATTTGGGATTTTCCTTCAGTCACCCTCTCTGAATTTCTCTTAGTTTTCATCACTTCCTCCTTGAAGTCTCAGCAAGTAGTGACAGGAGGCAAGAAAAACACTGCACTTTCCAGCTAGTGACTTCTAGGTCAAATGGCCTTTATTTATGAATAAAGGTATTTTCCAAAAGTAACTATCAAGTCAAACTATAAGAACTGTAAGTCAAACAAGCTTTTGGGCCAAGATTTGTGCATAATAACTAATCTCAAATGAAAATGTTAAATTTAAAAGCCCCAGTTCAGGATTTAAAAGGGAATTAATTTCAAATTTCATCAGACAATGAGTCAGAGCAGTGTGGCTCTGGAGTCTCCTATGGAGATATTCAAAACCCACCTGGACACCATCCTATGCAAGCTGCTCTAGGGGAACTGCTTTTAGCAGGGGGATTGGACTAGATGGTATCCAGAACTACCTTCAACCCCTACCATTCTGTGACAATTCAGAAAATCAAAATACAGGCAAAGAAATCCATGAGAGCTGCTTAATTTCATGTTTCCCCTGAAACATATGCATGAGAAAAGTGCTTAAGCACCTTCCCTCCCCAGAAATAAAATTATTTTAATTAATGTGGTAAGCTATTATAACTCTTGTAAATCTAAATGTACTCAGTGGGTATGAAGGTACCAAGTGGGATTCAGAAGAAATATAAGCATCAAGTTTTGAAAGATCCAGTAACATTAATCTGAACCAAACATGTCTGTACCTTCCCCATGCAGGTGAAGATTTTCTTCCATCTGCCACTAAAGAGACAACACTAAGAAAGATCAACTTGACTGAGACCAGACTGGAGAAGTTTAGACTGGAAATCTTCCTCAGACTACTATGAAAAATGAAAGAAAAAATCCACCTACTCTCCTCCTGTAGACGAGCCATGATCTGAACATCAGTGAGGTCCTGAAGCTTGTATCCCATGGAGATGGAATCATCCTCCAGCTCTGAGGTGCTCAGCTCACTGTCTATTGATGACTGTGGACTCAAAGGGGAACTCCTAGAAATGTAACCTAGGTAAGCAAACATAACCTTTAGTCTGCAAATATGTCTGGCCATCTTTCAATCATGATTATCTGTATTTTATATTACAGTAGCTTAAAACATTTTCTGTGTAACAGATAAAAACTTTCATAAGTGTAATGTAATCCACTAACAATTAGCAAGGGTCTTTGATACTCATGACAAGTAGTAAGTGTAATAATGGATCATGAATTCCTCTACTTGTTCCCAAAATAGAATCCCATAACCCAGACAATGAATAATTTAATACAGTTGTGATACAGCTCAGATTAGTCAGTGCAGTCTAAAAACATCTGCAAGTTAGTACTTCTTACAGAACTGTGCTTCTGTTTCATCAGATACATCAATGACAGTAACAATAACTGGACATTATGAAAAAAGAAAGGAAGAAAAAAATTTCCTCCTTCACAAAGCTACCTTTTGGAGAGGGCTCTGGATTCTACTTTTTCCCTGCACGACAGTAAAATACAAACTAAATAGCAATTAGTTGCATCAGTTATTTGTTGCTCAATTTTAGAGAAAAAAATGTTCAAATACAACAATAAATCTATTTCTGATATTCTCTAGACAAACAGAAGCCCACAGCCTACAGGATGAGAACTGCTGTGACTGGGTCATCAGCTGTGCTTGTACCACATATGTCTGCATCCATTAGCACTACTCAAGGTATTCACTTAAAATTCATCCTAAATTAAACTGTTCTCCAGTAATACCTCTGACAGAAAAGGACACACATGGGATTACTTTGCTTTGGAAGAATTGTAAGGAGTTTTACAATACATTTGCTTTTTTAAACTTGCAAGTTCTAGCAGTCCTCCAAGTTTTGCAGAGGTAGTAATAGCTGTGTCCTTCTGAAGCAGCAGGGGGAAGCTAGACAAGATACCTGAGGGTATCTCATATACCATGAGATGCCTTCAATTAGGGACTAAACTACATCCCATTGAAGAGGGGAGCTTAGACACCTCGGGTCTCAGATATGCCTTCACCAGGCTTTCAGTCTGGAGCTGCATCTCCCATGCAACACCCATATCCCTAACAGGGCTTTCTGCACTGATTTCACATGTTGCACAGAAAACTGCACACAGAGCAGTGTAACACTGATGACATCTAGATGACATCTGCTCCTGACACCAATAGAATGTTAAAGCCTCTTCCCCAGAAGATTATTTTCTCCACTTCCACTGAAGCTTAAGAGAAGTCAGGTACAAATTGACTCCTGAAGTCAGGAAGTTAGAAGCCCATAGAAAGTTTGTATTTTTTCTTAAACTCTGTGTCCCCTGAAAATCAGTGGCAAACATAACATAAATCTGGGATAGTAGGAACAATACCAGTTTGAAAACAGCTATTTTTATTATAAATTCTCCCTGCGATTTCATTACAGAGTTGCACAAATGTTTCTGTAGATATAAGGAAGGGGGCACAGTGGGGCAGAAATGAGCAGTAAAGGGCAGACAAAGCTGGGGACTCTTTAACCTGACACAGCTGCAACAATACTCTCAGATAAATCATTATTGAGAAATAGGCTCTCTTTACATGTATCACCTTCCTCTAATATGCTGTGTAATACAAAAGATATACTACACTATTAGTTAATTTCCAAATTTTAAGTAATTATAAAACCCAAACCTCCATCTGAGGGAGAGTTTCTGTACTGTATAATCCCTCCTGATTTAACAGGTATTGTAGCCTTAATAAACTTATTATGTCTCTTTTGGGAGCTATGTATTTAGCCAGAAGCTCTATTAATTGTGAAGTGCTTTAAGACCCACAGAGAATAACATCTGAATGTGGATAGGCAAAAGTGATTTATAAGAGGAAAGCATGAAGCTTTTAAGGAAGTTCTTTACCACAAGAGTGGTGGAGCACTGGAACAGGTTGCCCAGGGAGGTGGTTGAGGCCCCATCCCTGGAGACATTCAAGATGAGGCTTGATGAGACTCTGTGCAACCTGATGTAGTAGAAGATGCCCCTGCTCTCAGCAGAGGGGTTGGACTAGATGACCTCTAGAGGTCCCTTTCTACTCAGAAATTTCTATGATTCTCCAAGGTAATCTGCAGCACAGATGAAAGACTGTGATTCAAAGCTCAAACTACTCAAAATAAGATGATGTCACCCTTTCCCTTCCAACGTAGCATGAAAATTTCTCTGATAAAAATTCTCCCTCATCCCAGAAGTTTATTGCTGTTACATGCCAGCAAGATTAGATTAAATGAAGCATTTCTGTAAGCACTCTAAATCAATAAAAACATAAGCATTACCTGTTCGTTCAGGTGTTAGTATTGCTTTACTGGAGGTTTTAGAGAAGCTGGGACTGTTAAAGCCATTGGTGTATGGGGTGAGTCTGGCAACAGGACTATAGGGAAAAGCCAGGGAGACAGGTGTAGAGAAGAGGTTCCGCCATCGGCTAGCTGTTACAGATGCAGGGGAGGAGGGGGAAAAAAAGAGATTTATGGTTAGAAATAGAATAGTGCTGCTAGAGAGAAAAATAATCTCATCTTAATCTGTTCATTATACATTTCTATTTATGTCAAAATGAAAATCATGGTCAAAGTTCAGCAGCAAAACAGAGGACCAGCACAGCCTTCTACATGTGAAAATGCACTCCAAAAGATTTCTAGCAAGTATGTTTTACCTTTTGCTACATATGCACCATTTGGGCATATATTCATTACATCCATCTCTGAGTGCTAACACACAAAGTAACAGATGAAAAAACACTATGGTTATAAGAGAAACACAGATGAAATCTGTAGTGGTCTTGAAGGAATTGTTCATAGCAATCAATCATTACACAACTGAATTAGAAGTTAAATATCAGTTATGGGAGTTCAAGACACTGCAGGAACAGAGGCTTAAACATCAAGTGCTAAAAACAACTGTAATCCCAGAGCAAGCTTTTAAGATACCATCATTTCCTTTCCCTTTTTACAGCATCAAATTCCTGATTACATAAGCATGATTTTTTTTCCACTGTTTTTGGAAGATCAACCAAATAATAGAACAGGGCATCTCTTTTTTTTATGTATTGCTTACGATAAGCTTGCAAGGCATCTGCTCTGCTCAGTGACATAACAAAGAGCTCAGAGTAGGAAAAAAACCTAAAAGCTTATTTAATTTACATTTCTTAGCTGAACAAGTAAAACATGAATATAACTGCCCTGTGGTTTGCCATTTTTTTAATCATGCATTCAAAAGGTAAAATAAAAAATATTTACACAATATTCCAAAAATATTAGAGCTAAAGTTATTTTAACCAGAAGGAAAATGCCAAATTTATAAATGTACATTTCAGAGAACACATTCACACACAAGCAGATGTACATATTTTGTACAGATGTAAACCAAATTATAATATCACACGTTTATTTGTCATAGAATTGATTTTGTCCTGATAGATGTTATGTATAGTGGCACTCAGGAAGGAGCTAGCAACATACCCCTAACTATACCTAGTGCATAAAACAACAACATACTCTTGATGCTAAGCAGGTGTACTTTGTGGTGTCACTAGTTTTCAATAGTAGAAGTGCCCAAAACCTCTCAAAAACTGTTCTGTGTCACATGGCTAAAAGCACAAATCTGCTCTGTTACTTGGACCTGTAGATCCAGTTGTTTTAAACACAGACATTCAAATAATGTGCAGGTCTTCTCTACTTTAAAACCTCACTGTCAACAAAATGATTTAGCAGGACACACAAACTTTACTATTCCTTCTTGCTGACATCAAGTGGCCATGTAAACAGCAGAGCAGTGTTGCTAACAGGCTGTCAATCTCATCCTTGAGACCTTTTGGAGCAATGGATTCTTCAGCAGGCCAAAAGATGCTATTTCCACTCCTATGGCT
The DNA here is from genome assembly GCA_025447755.1 of Corythornis vintsioides. NCBI lineage: Eukaryota > Metazoa > Chordata > Aves > Coraciiformes > Alcedinidae > Corythornis > Corythornis vintsioides. Next base: position 100,733 of record JAOEGS010003583.1, read on the forward strand.
TTTGCTTTGACTCTCTCAAAAGTACTCCTGGGAATAAGGAATAAACAGCTTTTTCCACTCAGTGCTACTAAGCTTGGAGTGAAGGCAACCACCTGGTTCTAGCAGCAGCACAAAGCAGCCAGCCAAGGAAGTTGGCAAGTTGCAAGTACCTTGCAGTACCTGCAAGGGTCAGTGTCTCTGAGAGGGAGGGAGCTAAACTACATAGATTCATAGATATTAGGGGTTGGAAGGGACCTAGAAGATCATCTAGTCCAACCCCCCTGCCCAAGCAGGATCACCTAGACCAAGTCACCCACATTAGTAAGAGAGAATAATATCCCCTCATAACAGAATTACTGAAATTCCTTCATTTGTCATTATTCTAGTTCCTTTAAGCTTAAAGAAACCTCAAGGTCTGAGATCATAAGTAGAAGGAGCAGCAGGGAATTGCTTCTAGGGAATTGCTGGATCCCAAGCAACACAGACTTCCCAGCAGGGCTCTTGGTCCTTAACATTCACTAATGTCACCAGTTCAAAAGTCAAGTATGCAAGTGTTCCACAACAAAACAGAGAGTAAACACAGATAGACACAACTCTACAAACCAATAATTAACACTACTGCTGTGGATGAGATATACTCAGAAGGAGTTAATAGCTGCAAATTGATTTGAAGCATTGATGTAAAGAAATGCATGCAGTAGAGCAGATCTCAATCTCAGAGCCACAGCTGATCTCTGTAATTTCCACTAAAACCCATCAGATGGGGCAAAGGATGACAATTCCTTGCTATTTTATTTTTCTGCCTAACACAAGATCCTGTTCTGTAGCAGCCTGATCATTTGCCAGGCCAATTAGCTGCCAGCATGTTCTCACCCCCAGATGTGGTCAACGTAGAGCACAAATAAACATCATTCATTATCCTCTACAATAACCACTGTGAGCTGGTCCACTGAGCACAAAGCAACACTTATAGTGACTATGAAAGCAAGAACCCACGCAAAGAATATCATTAGTATTCATGGCAAACCAGATTTCAAACTCCTCTTTCAAACAGCATGTGTTCTCAGGGAAGGATGGACAAAACAGCCAAGGAGCTCTGCCTGTACCTATCTCTATAGTAATGTAAAATATCCCAAATTTCTGGACCTTTTGACACTGTGCCTGAAATAAAACTTCACAGTGTTTAAGCATCAGCAAAGAACTCACACTTTTTAGGTATATGATGAACTCCACTGTTTAGGATCAAATGTAGAAACTGTTTTCTTGAGGATTCAAATGGAAGTATCAGTGCATATTGAGTACAAATACAGTACAAATACAGTAAAATTAGACTTACTAAGTCTTGTACTAATGCCAAAAACATAAAGAGCTATGTAGGAAGCAAGTGTTACAGACATCTAGGCAAAAAAAGTAAATTAATGTAGAATTTGAAAAATCCCCAAATTATGCAATGGGAACTCATTTTAGGATAGTTATTTTGCTGCAGGTGCTGAGACTGCCCTGGTTAGCACAAGAAAGCACCACTGTGCTATGCATGGATGAGACAATGTTGTTCAGACTTTTATTCTAAGTTTAAAAGCCCTGATGTTAAGCTCTGAGTTTTACAGTATTTGTAGCTGCTTCTTAAACCCTCAGTTCTGGTTGCCTGCTCAGGTAGGTACACCTTAAAAACAAAGGAAGTTCCTAACCATTGCAGTTGAATGGAAATGTGAATATTTCTGCAAGAAGTACCTTATACTGAGGATACACTGAAGGAGGAAAAAGTAAGTTTCCATGTAGAGGAAAGCAGGGGAATCTAAAGAACCATCAAGAGAAAAGAAGCCAAAAAATCCATTTGATTTTACTGCTGGCAAAAAGTTAAACACATCAACAATTTGACTTCTTGAAGCATGAAATTGTTGGAATGAATATTCTGTAATAGAGTAAGCACAGATTGTCCCAGTTATCAAAGTCTACAGTTAGACTGGAAGTGCCCAACTTTTTGGGTATGACTTCCTTGGTTTTGATCAATTCTTAGTAACTAGACTGTGTTACAGTGTCTAATCTAATAAAAGGATTTGTCAAAGTGACTACATAATCAATCAAATGCCTTTTCCTTAAAAAAAAAAAACCAGCAACAAATAAGCCTGTTCAGAACTTAAAAATATTTACTAATACAACTGAAGGTTTAAAAATTAATTACAACCTTGTTTTTATAACTTCCCTGGCAATATCAAAATGCTAAAATAGATGATAATAGTAATTCACATAGAAAAAATGAGCAATTACATAAACACAAGTATTCCCCATAGTGACAACTGTGAATAATCAGCATTTGATAAGAACTGATAGAAAATTTAACATGAAAGACTGAACAAGTAAACATCTACAGAACTTCATGACTTGAAAGGAACAGAGCACTCTGCAAAACCACAGTATGCTGTACCACATGTAAAGCAATTCCTTTACTAAAAGCAGTTTCTCATTTAAGCTACATAAGGTACACATTTTCTAAACTTTTATGCTTTTGAAAGTGAAGAGAAAATTCATTATTCAAATTAAAGGGGCTATCTATAAGCTGGGACACAAGGTAAAGACCTACATAGATTCTCATTATGTTGTTTTAATTTAGTAGGGTTACACTGATGCAAACAGGGACAGATGAAGTACAGCTCTTTTACTTGATGAATCAGATACACCTAGGATATTCTATTAGCTAGGGGTATCAGAGTTTCCAAGAAACCAAAATAATACAGTATGCACACATTAAACACATCCTTCTTGTAACTCCATTACGAAACAGTTTGCCAGAACAGGGACTTACTTTCCCTCTATGCAACACAAATTAAAAAAAAATATTTCCTTGTTATAAAGACAAAAAACAATAAAGCCATAAATAATTGTGTTGTGCTACTTACTGAACATACTGTATTATATGAGTTGCTATCTAGCTTGTTTATCTACTCAATTAGCTTGTTTTAATATGCATTCAGGCCAGAGTCAGAAATACATTTTAAGCTCAAGCTAAAAATACACTGAATTGCATATATACAAATATTTGAATATGGGTACTAATTACACAGCCTGAACAAAACCCCTCTTTTGAGCCAGTACTGGAGAAATATTTACAATGCTGCCAATCCAGCAAGTTCAAAACTGCAAGCTTTATTAAACACCCAGCACTTTCCTACCAACATACTTTCTTCAGAGCAGGAAACACAAACCACTTCCCTAGTGCATTCTGAATATGCATTTTGCACAGCAGCCACATGAAAAAAAAAATAAATTAATGTCTAAACTAGCTAAGAGTTATCACCTCAGTGAGGCATATCTAGTATCTTCCTCCCAAAGATAGGTACTTAACCTTTGCTTTCAGTCTGAGTAAACCAGCAATTTGGAGTCTCAGAACTCCTCCTGTAGCCACACGTACATCTGGGAACAGTTAAGAGGAGGTAAAGACCTTCCACTACTCACTGAGTATTGCTTTTTTTTGGGACACTTCCTTAAGAAGCAGAAAATGTGGGCTCCTACTACTCACCAGCCTGAACAGATTTCATTGGGTCCCTGAAACACCCAGAATTCCTGTAAAAACTTGAAGCACCCTGAGGTAGAAGAGAGGTGCTAGATACTCAGCTGCAACCAACATTCTGCTGCTTCTGCACAGAAGGAGATCTACAGGTAGCTAAGCTCCCAAAGCAAAGCCTGAGTGGATACCATCTCTCAAGCACCTCAGTAGCTTCCAAACACATGGACCTTATGAGTATGTACAATCCATAGGTGTATGGCATGGGGCAAGCCACTCATCTTCCATGCTCAAAAGAGAAGGAGTGCAGCATCTTCCAGGTTTTATTTGAACCCAGTGCTTCAAAGCTTTCTTTTGAAATAAAAAGTCCTAAAAATTTACTTCTTTGTAAGAATTGTAGTTTTCTTGTTCACAAGATTAAAAATTCCAGGTCAATGATAGCAATGTTTTCAGCTCTAGTAACTGTTAAGAGTATTGAGTTGTACTTTTAAAACTGGAAGTTGTCTGAGGAATGCAGACAGTGCCATCCTGCTGAATGCAGTTTACAGTCAATGTCTTGGCTTTTCAGTCAGCACACTCCATCTTCCAGTGTCCCACAGCCATCAGCTGGGATCACCTCAACAGCTTGTTCCAACACTTAGGTTTCCTAACCAGAGCTGTAGCTCCCTCAGCCAGACACACAGTGACTTTACTATCAGTTTAGACTTTACTGTCAGCACAGAGCTACACTTCATATGCTCAATACACATTTTCAGTCACATTGAATCTGTCATTGCCTGAAACTATTTCCCTGCACTGCCATATCCAGCTCACAAAATGCTCTTGGGGCTTGTTTGCTGTTTCTGACCCTTCATTTCTTGGCCAAGAGAGGAAAAGCACCTCCTTTTTCCCAGCTACAATGATAGCTGAGAAAAATCCCCTGAGTGCAGACTGCACAAGGTGACTACTAACAAGAGTCACTCTCAGTAAGTGTTTCAAAAATACAATTTAGTGTACACCCTCGAACCTCTGTAATGAGACCACAACTGAACAAATGCATGCCAATATTTTTCTTGGTTTTTCTACATAAACCCTATTGCTTCTCAAGCTCTTAACACTGGTCAGCTAGTGAAAAACTGCAGAGCAATGAAATGCCTTAATATCTTCAAAATTCTAAGTGTTCATAGTGGTTTTAATAGTCAATCCACAGGATTGCCACATACAGTAAAAAAGAGATTAGATACTTGTAGTAATTTAAAATAATAAAAAGGAATCAAGCTCAGCTTAAAATGTCAAATAATAAAAAGTGTTCAAGCTCAGCTTAAAATGTTCAATGAAAACATCATCTGTTATAGTTTGGACACACAGTGATAGATTAGGAGGACCTGAGAAAATTAATGAAGGTTGCCCACATTTCTCTAAGCTTAGGAAAACAGAAAAAAAAAAAAAATGTTCATTTTAAAACCATGTGAGAACTTCAGTTTTCAGAGCATGTGAGAGCAGGGAGTACCTGAAAAAGGTTGTTTCCCAATTCATTCACATAAAGCAATTATTTTGTGAAAAAAAAAATAGAGAAAATAATGTAATAATAGTGTAGAATGAGAAAGCAGTTCCATCTGTATTCATTGGTACACAACTGCTTGGTATATACAACTGCAGCAATTCATAAACCTCCAGAGCTGCCTCAGCACAAAAAGCAAACCTTGCAAAGGCACAATCAGAAAGCCTACCTCAAATGCAGTAGTTTCTAGGACTTTCAGCTAGCACAGCAAAGCAATGCCATCAGCAGTGGTGTTCAGCATGCTGCAGTTGGTTATAAAAATCTAATTATGATTCAGGAATGACACACTTCGTCTGACATGAATATTCCAGTGGTGCCAATGATTTCCTCTGGGCAAGAGCAGGGAAAATGTATACATTTTTAAAGAGGGATGCACAGCTACTCTAGTGGAATGTAATGCAGTGAAAGGCTGACCTGAAAATTGTCTTTGGACACACTGCATACTGGAAAATGACAGCACTGCTTTCCAAATGCAGCATGCTTGAGACTCTAACCACCATTTCCCAGCCCAACTTAGTCACAGAAATTCTGTTGTGACATCAAAGCATTCAAAAGAATAGAAATGAAATGGAGTTGAATGGTACCAGTTATCTCCAGCAAAACTTCTACAAAAAATAATACTGCACCTTAGCTACATGCTTTGGAGGGTTGGGGGGTTTACTGTCTTTTTCTAACCTGGCTCTATTTGGTTTTTGTTGGTTTTTTTTTTCTAAGACAAAGTTTTTACCAAACAAGCTATTTAAACAGACAAGCACAATGCCTTTGTGAAAAATTTAACTGTCTCAGCATTTACTTTCTGTCTGTGCAACTCTCCCTGCATGCAGAGCTCCAAAAGCAAAATTTCAGAGCACAGTTAACAGTCAAACTAAGCTTCCCAGCACCCCTTCTTGAGACACTGAACAATTATGGGTCAGTGTTATACCCTAGGCATAAGCTAGGGCCCAAATGTCTGTTCCTTCTCCAGCTCCCATGCTCATGAAGTGTTATTTTATATAAACTGCCATTCTGATGCATTTTCATTCTGTTTGGTGGACTCTTAACCACAACCCCTAAACCACACAAGCTCTCACATTCCAGATAATTTGAAATAAGTTCTACCTTTCTGAGCAGGACTCATTCTTGTGTATGAGTTACACACTTCTCATTCATTCTCATTTTCATGAGAAAACTCATTCAGGTTACCTAAGAACAAAATACATAGGCCCAGATTCTTCTGCCAATGTATTTGCATTTCATCCATTAAGGAGAATGTTTGCCCCATGGAATTTTAGGATCCTTCAAATAAGGAATTAGGAGCTTTCCAAAACAATAAATTCTTACTAAAGGACACTGTGAATGGAAAAATTGACATGGGGGGACTACACAAACTCACAGAAGAGGAATCTACCTAATGTTAATTAAAAAAAATCTGTTACCTCCAAAAGAAACACTTGTCAGAGAAGAGCCTCTATGATGTGTGTAAAGGTAGGTAAGATGAGCTTCATGTCTGACACACACAGCACAGAGCAAAACACCAGCACTTTTTTCCTGTTTTCACAATTAGCAACAAAAGAGGGAATGAAAGAGTAACCACCTTGCAACATCACTCAAGGGGTAAAGAAAGATCTATCCACTTGATCTGCAGACAAGGCATTAAAGGCCACAAAACCAAAACATCCTACTCTCTCTCTTGCTTTGCCAGATGGGTAGACCTGCCTCAAACCATTCTGGCTGTAATCCTCAGGTTGCTGGTCAAGCTCACCCACCCTGTACTGAGACAGGCAAGCAAGCCACCATCTAATGGTCTCACCTGGTAGATCTGAGGGGGCAGTAATTCCTGCAGGCACAAATGCAGTTAGAACAGGACACACAGCCCTGACAAAGGGTAAGTGTGTTAGTATGGGATGAGAGGAAGACTCAACCACAGCACCTTATTCCAAATGATCCACAAGAGACTTGGAGATTTGTTTATACCACAGAGCAGAGCACCCAAGAGCCCTGAAGAGGCTCTGAGTAGGATGGTACATCTATCTAGAGAAAGAACTGTGCCAAGAAATTATTGCTTCCACAACCAGTGTAGCTTCACTAGCAGCTAGCTGCACCCAGCTGGATATAACCAAACAGCTCAAATAGTTGAAATAACCTTGCAGAAAGCTCCACACTGTACTAATTTTTGAGGGGTGGCTTCACTTCTTTAACATGAAACAGGTATCTTCACACAGACATTGTTACTGCAGTCTATGATGTGGCAAAGTATTAGATTTAAGTAAAGCATCATCAGAATGACCCACATACCATATTAATGCTGGTTGAGCATCATAATCAGCCTGAATCATATTTTACTCCCTATCTGCTTAACACTGCCTGCTAATTCAAAGGGAAAACATTTTGGTCAGCATCATCTGTGACACAGTTTCCTTTATAAATCACAGGTCTATCATTGATTAAAAGAACTCTAAGGCTACCATTGTGAGAGAGACATTCATATTCTGTAATATCATAAGAAAAATCAGAAATCTCATGCTCATTATATAAACACTGTGAAACTCATCCCAACCTTATTTTCTTTCTTGAATTCACTACCTTTGGTAACTGCTTTGTCTGTATTTCAGTGACAGTGTGACACAGCAAAATCCCAGAGTATTGTGGAAAGCACATTTTGCAAACACTCAACCTGATTTAAGTGCTTCATTTGTCCCAACACTTCAAAAACAGAAAAAAAAGAAACTAAATTTTGAACTGGAAAAAAATGCCTTTTTTTTCTTTTTCTTTAAATGCTGCCTCTCAGGTCTGAAGCATCTCCCAGGTGTGAGAAGCAGTGTGCCAGTAGTGTGTATCTCAGGATAACTCCTCATTGCCCACTGCTCACAGAGCCCTGAAAAAGCTCATTTACTGTAAAACTCAGGCTGTTCAAATCCAGTGGATACCTGCTCCACACAGCAGCATGGCATATTCTCTCAAGGTCTGAAAGAGTCAAGGGAATGTCTGCAGAAATCAGCAGGCTAAAGAATGATGCAGATTCAGGAGTATGCACCTCTGCAGCCTCCATAAATCAATACCTGCAGCATCCTCATCAGAGATCCCTGTCCAGGACACAGCACAATAAAGTGTTGGTAACTACTGCTAGGTTATTAACACTACAGTTCTGTGGAGCACAGCATTATAAAAAATAGAAGGACCTAAATCTGTTTTCTCTGACTCAAAACTGCCATACTGTCATCATCACTCTCAGAGGTGCCTTTAACTGTAATGGGAGCAACATTTGGCCAGGAAGAGGGAAGGAGATGCAGGTTTGGCAACACCACCTGAAATCAGGTTGTTTGTAAGGTTTGTATTTTACACTTCTCCCCATGCAAAGGTTATATACAGCTACAGACTGCTGCCCAGAATATGCACTGTTAATATTTCCCATTTCTGCACACAACGTGTCAGTATGCCACTAATTTTCAGGTCTGCTCTAAAGAAACAAAGTTTTGTCTATAAAGCCAGGCCTGTAATCTAATCAACATATTCAACAATAATGGTAATTAAACTGCCTTAACCAGGAGTGGAGGCAGAAATTCCCTGTGTCCAAGTATCAAATCACAAGGACAGGTCATTTCACTTTGAGATGGAGAGCAGTTACCAGAGTTCATGTTTTGAGACACTCTGCAAGCCACTTTACAGAAAGGATCTGGGGAGCTGTGGCTTTACAAGGCTTCCTGGGCATGTCCCCTGGGGTGTGCTGAGCCCTCTCACTCACCACTCTCACTGGCTGAGATCCTGGATCAATGAAGAAAGAAATCTAGTATCATATATAAGCTTAATAATGCATGTTGGGGTGGGGGGTTTGCTTGCAATATGGGCCCATGGTCATAAATCTGTGCACTTAAGTTAAACAGCTCATCATCCTAAAGAGTATCTGGTTGACTTAGAGAAATCTGCCTTGCCCCTTGCTTGGACACAGACATCTATTATTCAGGACCAGGCTTTCAAGATACTAATCCATCTGGTACACACACTGGGTATGTGACTCTTGTTACAGGTCCTCCCATTCCCTGCCATGCAGCTCTGTCTCTTGGGGCTACCCATACACGTGGAGTTTGCCTCAGCACCCAAGGGGAAGGAGGAGTTGTTTCTTGTCCCCTGTTTACAGAGAGGCTTCATCCACCCCAGTGACAATATACAGGTGAATATATATAGGTGAAGTGACAATTTTATTCCATTGCAGTAAAAGCAGGTAAAGATAAATTCATTTTTGGACAATTCTCTGTCAGATGACTCCTTCACCTGGTATTTGTGATAATGATGCTTTGCTTGGGCATCTCTCTTTCAGCTCAAAGATATTTGTTTCCCAAGACCAGTCTACTCCACATCCCACTCAGTTCTTTGAATTACTTAATAATGCCCAAGCAAGGCTGTTGGTGCAGGGGTATTTGGATAATACAGTATTAGGATCTGTAAATTGCTCTTACACCACTGAAGAAAAACTTTCATCATGTCAATACTCTACAAGCATTGCCATGAACTAAAGGAGTTCTATGAACACAAGTAAAACTTTCCAGAGCAAACATTAGGTACAAGGGGCTTCTGCAAAAGCAGGTCATGAATTTACATCTTTTCACATTCTTGATGAAAACTATGCTGCACTCAGGTCTCCAGCACAGACCTGACCTTCTCTGTAACATCCATCAAAAGAATCCTGTGGTGTCCAGGCAAGCTTTGTAAAGTCCTCCTCAAGCAAAATCTCTGACTATGGGGAATCAAGCTCTAGAGTTTGAAACAGCTTGTACTGATCATTTCCAGTCAAATCAAGAGCATTTCAGTCATGTGGAACTGACAAGTACTGTATCTCAGCTTATTACATTTCTTAATATATAAATCTCTCAAAAATAAACCAGAAAATGTATCTCAAAGTTACTTGACATTCATTCCAAAAAACATGCAAATAGTAGGCAAAATACCTTAAAGAACTAACATAAAGGTGATGCACAAACCAGGGGAGAGTCAGTTGAAGACTGCCAGTGATCTCAACATGGTCTTTTTGCCATTACATTTCTACAACTGTGAGTTTTCTGCTACTTCTCTCTAGTATGTGGAGTTGGACTGGATGATTTTCAGAGGTCCCTTCCAAGCCCTACCATTCTGTGATCCTGTAGCAGGGCTTTTTTTGTGCTGATATAAAACTCCCTAAGCTCTTGCAACTGTACATTAGACATTTCTAGTTCAATCAGCCAAAAGCAGTTTTAAAATGTCAATGCCAGCAGTGCATCCACTCTTTTGGAAATGCTGCTTTCATCTCTGAAAGAATAAGCTGCTTTGTGATGTCTTCAGTCTTTGTGTCTTTGTACCTGTAGGTCTGAGATCATCAGTGCCATCATATTTATCTTCCTGTGCATTCAGTACAGGAGCAGAGTCATTTCAATCACAGCAATCCCACAGAACTCTGCTGGACAGGCTGCCTTTCTGCAGTTTTCATCTCAGCAGTTAAATAAAAAGGAGGAGACAATACTAAAAGTGCTACCTCAGTAAAAAAAAAATGAAAATAAAATAACATCAATTAAAACTCTTCACAAGTAATAATAAGGGCAAATATTCAACTACAGTATAAACCCATTTATTTAAAAAAAAACCACCAAAAACATATTAAAAAGATTATTTTAGAGAATCAAACAGCTTTTTTAATATATATATTTCAAGAAGGGATGAGCTGCCATTCAGCCAACAGAGGAAGATGAAGGGTGCCTTTGCCCTGTCACTGTAAGCCCAGGCTTAGGGGATTCCTCTAGGAAGAAAGGCAAGACTACTGATCCCTTCTCTACTTGATTTAAAGAACAGGTATTAGTTCAACACCCCTTTCAGAACAAAGCTCAGCTACTAAACAAGTTGCTTTCATGCTCTATTGCTGGAGACATCCTATTTAGTGGACTGTTTATTGGACTAGAGATAAAACAAACAAACAAAAAAGACTATTTTCTACTGGTTAGTCCACCACTTCAGAGAAGGTGGCAAAGGTTTTTTCCAGTCACTAGAAGAGAACTTGATTTGCACATGCCACATGGGATGCACAACAGTTCTAAGTGAGCACATACTACACTGCTAACCAGATATGCTAGCAACAATTTGGTACCAAAGATGTAAATTTTTCCTCAGAACAGGTGGCTGGAGGGAAAATATAGCTAATATATTCCCTAAACCTAAAACCTTTGGTAGCATACATAACTCCTTTTTCTTCTGTAGGTTACCATCTGCAAGGGAGGTAAGCATAAAGGGATCCATTCTGTAAATAACAGACTCAGCAATTTCCATCCTTCTCCTTATAGTATAGGATAATAACTACATATCAGATGGAAATAAAATATATATGTCTGTTGGGATAGAACTCTCTTGATCATTTATCATAGCACAAAAAAAAAAAGTTAAAATAATTCAAACACTAACCATAAACTGCATTTTTTTTTTCTAACCTTACTGGTTTGTCCTGAATTGCCCCTGCATCCAAGAAACACCCATAAACACATTATAATGCCCCCTACTACTGTATCTACTTGCCATCTGCAGCCACAGGTTAAACCCCTGGCAGGAGGGTTTTGCACAACAGCTTCCCTGTCTACAGTTTCTAACTATGATACCCTGCTCCAAGATGCCACACTCCTTTTTCTTTGAACAACTGCTGCCTATATTGAATCAGACTGGAAAATCTAAACGTTAGGCTCAAATTGAGGTCAAAAGCAGCACTTGCCCTCCAGAAACCCCCTGGCTTTTGGATAAATATAGCAAGTAACACAGTTACATGCTTATTATGAAAAAGTTATCACCCAAAAGAAGATATTAAATACTTCAAAAATAAACGATATTGTAGGTATAGGTTTTTCATACTTCTAAAACACCAAAGAAGGAAAAAAAATAATGGGAAAATATCATGGAAATTTAGGATTTAGCAGAGTACTGGTACAGGTGTTACTGCCAAATTTAATAAAGTATTCAGAATATATATCCTTATGTATAATTAAGATTCAACAGCAACCTAGAGTCATGGTCAGTGCTGCAGTGACAATTTTTAGCCTAAGTAGCTTAGTCTTTTCAGACTCCCTGGAGAAAGACTGATTTCTACTGACACTAGCTCAGAGCACATTCCTAAATTCAAGCTCCCCTGGGGTGATTTCAGACATCTCAAGAGAGACTCCCCCAGTAAACTCTGCTTTGAGAGTTACCTCCCAGATGTACCCACAATGCATTTCACAAAGAGGCAGCCTTTGATCCCCAGAATGAAGAAATGTAGGTACAAGGCTGACAGGACAGATGATCCCCATTATCAGTAAGAGTAGAGTAGAACAGGGAAAGCATGAGAATGGCCAGAGACAAGAGTCAAAGCACCCAAGTTGCAGAAGCACCATCAATACAACTGTTACAGTGCTGCAAGATCCTTCTGCCCACATCTTACTCCTTGGCAGAGAAGGCACTCTCTGGTGTCTTAGAATCATTTCCACCACCAGAACTTGTCATGTCCAAAGCAAGCAGAAATGGGCTTGGACAACTTTGAGATGTGTCTTCAAGATGCTCAATAAAAATCATCTTGTTTCTTTGAAGTAATAATCTCTGATTAATCAGCATTTGCTAGGCCAAAATCTTTTTTGGACTAAGTCTAACACGGCAAGAACACACGTGCCTACTTAAATGGAAATGTGGGGTTTTTTAATTTATAAATAAAGATCTATTTAACAGGCTGAAGCCATGATTCCCATCAGCACTCCATCCTGCCCTATTTTGTGGTGGCCTGAAAATCTCTCTCTCCCTCACCTTTCCTATGAGTTGGGAAGGAGGAACAAAGAACATTGAGAAGGTTTGCTAGTGTTTCACAGAAGGGATTAAGGGACATAGTGGACTTAGAGGAAGAAAGAACCTTCAGGTGTAAGGATGCTGACCCCAGTCCTCTCTATTTGCAGGTAACAACACAACAGATTGCTATCATCCACACACTACAGGTCACAAAATCCTCCCCTGCAACCATAAAAGACTTAGATATTATGAAGAAAAAATTGCCCAAAGCAAAAAATAATAATAAAAAAAGTCACAAATACACCACATACCAAATTTTTATCCATATTTTTAATAAAAAATATATGCTACCAGTCAGATGCAAATTCTTTAGACTTAGTAATTAAATTATTTACTAAGGCTATACTGTGGTAGTATCCTGAGCCCAGTGAAATTGGAATGACATTATATGAACCACTCCTGAGGGGTAAAACAAGTGACAGCCCCTAGCCCTAACAGCTAACTTTCATTTCTGACACAAATCTTTACATGGCTTGCAAGTGACTTTAAAAGAAGTGGCAAGTGGTTAATGCTACATAAAAGTCTGTTCACGTGCTAAAAACATGCAAGTGCAAACTAACTCATGCAACTTATTTTCTTCCATGCTTAAAAGGTTTCAGTGACATGGCAGCATCCATGTGACATGTGTGCAGAATTTCTTCATTGTAAAAAAGCCATTCTAAATATAAAAGACAAAAGAATGATTACATACTGCTGTATGAGTCCTGAAAAGCTCAGGAGCCATATGCCAACAGGCTAACTTCAATACAAAAGCTATAGCCTGAAGCTACATCCAGAATTCATTTGAAAAGAAATTTTCCTTCAAAACTCTTAAAGTACTTCCATGAAATGAACAGGTTACATATTATCTGTAATGTTAATATATGTATTGTTGAAAAGATTGTGTTACTGATAAATACAAAGTTTATTAAAAAAACCACCACACTACCATGTATCTCTAATCAACCTTCTCTCATAGGATTGTTTCAGCCATTCATTGCTCTATCACAAACCTTTTGAGTGTCTCCAATCTCCACAAGGAATTTCACATCTCAACTCTCATTACAGGCTTTGGAGATCTGCAGCTGCCTCCATTTAAGCATCTCATGTCATTTAGAAAATTGACTGGGGCATTTCAAAGGCATCAGTGACATGCATATGGAAAACACAATTTAAGCCTTGTCTTTCTATTGGCTGTAATGGAAACTGAAACACTGCTTGATTGAAAGTATGCCAGGAGATGGCTTGTCCTCCTTGGCCACAGGTGAAGGTGACTGGACACAACATGATGAGTTACAGGACTGGACAGGAGACATTGTTCAACACAAGAAGGAAAAGAATGTAATGATAATTGAGGTGCTTTAGCTGGTCCAGATGAGTGAGGTTGTTGTGCAGCTCCCATATCATACACATTTGCCACATCTGGGTATCTCAAGGACCCAAGAAAATGTTAAAATACACTTGGCAGCTTTGTTAAGATAATCAAATCACAGCCAAAGTGACTGTGATATCAAATCAGGTATACCAGATAAAAGCCTAAAATTAGGTGGAATAAATCTGGGCCATAACATCTTCTATGAATTCATAAATAAATGCCTGAGATCTGAGGACAAGGTACAGACAGAACAGAAACAGCTCATGGCTGGCTCTGGTAACAGACAAACTAAAAGAATCTTTCCAGGGAAGCTTTAATCACCCAGATTTTCCTCTGATTCAGATGCACCCCAAAGCAATTCTTCATGCATCAGTTAGGACCAGCAGACACATACTACAGTATTTCCAGCAACTCCTACACCAGGGCATGGACTCTGGCACAAAATTATTGTACCAAACAATTAAAGATTCAGGTTAGCTACTAGTATGTGAACACAGAAAAAGCCTCCAAGTATCCTGTTTGTCCCTGTTCTGCAGAATGAACTTAGACATCTGAACAAATGATTAGGAGCAAGGTCTGAAGGGCCATGACTGAAAAAATAAGATAAAATGAGAAACCACCTCTGAATGAAAGGCACCTAGGCTGTTCTTGAAAAATGCAGAGGGTACTCAAAACTTGATAAAATATAAAGGAATATTGTCATCTAATTCCTTCCAATGTTAAGTACTACCCAAGTTTTTCTCTAGTGGAGAGAAAGGAATATCTCCAGACTTTCAGACAGTTGCTTGAGAATGGAGTGAGACAAGTTGGATGAACTGTCCTTTTGCTTTTTTGATTTTTCTAGGCATCTGACCTTAGTAATTCCAGCTAGATTGAATTAATCATAACTTTTAGTACCAACAATTGCAAGAAGAGCTCTCTAGTCATGAATGCTTCCCTTACTTAGTCAGAAACAACCTGTCCTCCAGCAGCTGCAGCCAAAACCAGCAAGAAAAATTAACTGATCTTCTCACCTATGTAGCAAAGGATGCAATTTACCAGCTCTTACAGTGAAACTGATTTGACTCCATGAGATCATCTTCAACAAAGTTTGCCAACTCTATGTGTAGCCACTTTTAGAAATGCATAATTCCAGGTACAAGTCATCTCAAATTCATACAGCACAGGGAGCAAGATCATTATTGGTACTACATAATGAAGACAAATGAATCCAAAGGAAACTGGTTTTCTTACCAAAGGTGGGAAAACAGGGCTGTGTTCACACAGGGCTGAGTGTGTTCAGCCATCAACTGTACTTCCATGCTTCTGCCTGCAGGAAAGGGCTGTCCCAAAATAGTGTTACCATGCAGATTTCTCTGGTGTTACAAGATGGGGAAAATCTCAGCTCAGTTAGATGGGTAGAATTTTCAGGTTAAAATTTTCAGGGGTTTTTTTGAGTTTTCAGGTGCTTTACATTGTAGAAGTGGAAATGGTGGTCCAAATGCACCTTCTGTGTCTTGGTTTACATAACTTTTTAATTGTGGTAAACAAGCAAATGAATGGAATGATAAAATAAATAAATAATGTGTCAGCTATCAGCTCAATGTCCCTTTAAAATCAACTGTTACCCCATATTAGTTTTCCACAACATCCCATAGCCAAATGCCTGACTCATAAAATAAAATATTGAAGAACATGCTGAAGTTTACATTGTTACTTATTTTCTTATGATTCATCATAATTATTAAAAAATAAATCTTTAAACAGCTTCAAATACTTTTCTAAACAAGAATTAGCTATGTTTCAGCTTTGTTGGTTTTTTAAGAAAAGCATTTTTTAGTCTTGCAGGCAGTAATCCTTGTAGACTTATGTTACTATTCTCCCTCAGTCTTCTCAGAAATATGGTTTTAAGTAAGTATTCCATTACAGTGTTTGATCAAGCCATATTAAAAGCTTTTAAGAAAGACTTAAGCCATTCCTAAAACATTAAGCAGATGGTATGATTGCATTATTGGTATTACCAACCTCTCCCCAAACTGAGTATTTCAAAAGAAAACACTTTCTGTAATCACAAATTTTACAAATATATCCCATCCAGAAGAAAAATTAAGACTAATATTTTAGGGGAGGTTTGTGAAAGAAAATGATATAAAAGACTTTTTATCATTCATACCAAATTACCTCTGTCTTGCAACATTAGAAAAAATAAAAGATCAAGCACATCTCTGAATGCCCAGGCCTCACAAGTATCCAGATTACATTTTACTGACTACATTTCATTATCAAATAAGAGTCAAAAAAACTTTTCTTAATACACTGCAAGAAATTTGTGCAAGATGCCTGTTTAAAAGCAAATTACTGGTATAAATGTAGGATTTCCACAAAGTACCAGAGCAAGATGCTGGGTGTGGAACACTTGGCAAAGCAACTGCAGATAAATTACTTATTTCCAATATATTAAAATGCAAGGTCAGCTGCTAAGTGTGAAGGCTGTGTGGAGTATTTACAGGATTGTGGACCATGTCCCAGAAGTAACAACTCTCAAAAGATCCTTAGGGGTCATGGAATAAGCCAATCTGAATGAAAGCTTCCCAAAAGATGCAGGAGAAGCAAAGTGCTCCCTGGAAGTGAAAATACAGAAATAACCATTTTAGTAAAGAAGCAGTGCTACCTCTCTATACCACAGGGGAGAAGCTCATCTACATTCTGAAATATTATTCCCAGTTCTCTTCTGCAGATGTCAAAAACAGGAGGTGAAAAAAAGTCAGAATGTAAAGACAAAAGCTGTAACAATAATTTGGGAACTAGCAAACAATGAGCAATACACACAGACTATCAGCAGCAAAAAGGACATAAGAGCTTCCAGAACAGCCTACAGAAAGCTAATCCATCTTCAGAGGATAAGCTTTCAAGTTCCCCCAGGACCATTAATAAAACCTAGGTTTCCTTTTAATTTCTATCCAGGAAAGTAGTTGTGTACTTTGGAAACAAAATCAACAAAATCAGTGATTGGTACTCTGATAGGTAACACTAATTGTGCCTAGATTTTTCATGTTAACTGTTAGTGTTGATGCTACTACCAGAGGTTTTAGACATACACTGCATTATAGACTTTGAGACTATACTGC
Source organism: Corythornis vintsioides (assembly GCA_025447755.1). Taxonomy (NCBI): domain Eukaryota; kingdom Metazoa; phylum Chordata; class Aves; order Coraciiformes; family Alcedinidae; genus Corythornis; species Corythornis vintsioides. Next base: position 118,012 of record JAOEGS010003583.1, read on the forward strand.
CAGCACAAACTATTCTTTTTTTAAATAAGCCTACTGAAATCCTCACCTAAAATATGACAGTAGCTGTTTAGCTACTCATGGTGAGCTGGTAATCCCAGCTCAGTAGCAAGCACGGGTTGATAAATTCTTATCTAAAATGGGATGGGTATCTTCTCAACTGAAGTGACACCAACCTTAACAGAGACTTCAGAATTCAGCATCTTCTTGTAAGTGTAAGGATGGCCAGAAATCAATTCTAAAATAGTACTTCATTATGAGCTGTACAACAATCAATGAAATGAATTTCTTAAATAGTATGCATATTAGAATTTAATAAAAAGCAGAAGTCATTTTTTCAGAGCAATGTTAAAAAGGCAGGGGATGTCTGTGAAATGAATAAAAAGTGAAGGGTCTGATCTTCTACACATTTGTTGCCACAAGGGTTTTCAACCAGACACTTTTACCTTGAAGTGTACTTGCAGATTAGAAATGTTCCAGTGCTGTAAAGAAATTCTCTGCTTGAAAAGCAGGCACACGCTTCTGAGTAGAATATCAAAACTGAGTTTTTCCAAACAGAAAATACAGAAATCACCCCCAGCAGCTGTGTTAGAAAAATCCAGTGATGCATCAGCAGTTACGTTACTTCAAATAAATTATTTCTAATAGGAAAAGAAAACCCTCCTCTGCATGTATATAATGCTCAGAGCACTAAGCCTGCCCTGCAGCAGCAGATTGTTATGTATCCCATCCTCCAAGACATGACACTATCTGAAAGGTGCTCAGATGCTGACAGGAGTTACATTGCTCATTACCTTTTACTATCAAAAACATACACCAAAAGGAACCAAATAGGTTAAGCCATTTCTTTCACCCCTTTTAGAGCTTTAGAAATGTTCTTATTTATGACTAAATCAACAAGCCAGTCATCTGCAAGCTTCAGCACATTATCATTTGCTACTCAAAAAAGACATTTTATGTGAAGCTTTCATCTCCATTACATGCAAAAAATAAGGATGAGAAAGCTGTATTAAATCTTATTGATCCCTTCCAGAGGGTCACAATATACATCTCTGCTGCATCAATGGACAGCAAATAAACCTAGGTTAGAATAATGGAAAAATCCCACCTTGTGCTGTGTGCAACACTGGATCCAGCTCAAGCATACAACATCAAAACTTTATCCCTTTACAGTATTTTCTATTTGCTTCTGCTAATAAAATACTACAGCACAGAAGTTCCATATGACAGCAATTCTTAACAGTTGATGAAATGTATTTTATTCTTGAAAGACTCCAAACTAAACTAGTTCACTATGAACCCCTGGAAAGTGGAAAACAATTAGCAAAATGGGATCAAATCTCACCTCTTTCTATTTAAGCAAAAAATTTCACATCCAGGTAAAAATGCACAGGGCTCTACCAGATCTAAGTTTGGGGATTTTTGTTTGTTTAGGGTTTTTTTGGGGGGGTTGTTTTGTTTTGGGGTTTTTTAAGGCAAAAAGAACATAATATTGTCAAAATAAATGTGGGTTGTTTTTTTTTCCTTTAGTTTTTCTTCTAGACATGTTACAAGTTTCAACATCAAACTTACTGACATGTGACACTGGGATGCAGCCCAATAAAGCCTAACATTTCACTAATAAGATTCTTGGGTTTTGTGGGATCATAAGAAATTTGCAAGAAATTGCAACAGAGATGTTTCACAACACACCTCATCATGCACAGATGAACAGCACTCATCCTGAAGCACATTACTCATTTTAAGCAACAAAGCAGAGTTGAATCTCAAGACTATAAATTACTGCAGTGAACTGCAAAGCCTAGGGATGACTGTTGCCTACTCTTTTTAAACATCTAAGGCAGAATTTCTGACCAAAACTCATCTAACACAAACTCTCTATCCAGCTACTACTTCATATTCTCCAAGAAATAAGAGTTTTCTGTCTGGAAGGCTGAGTTGGATGAGATATGCTTTGAAGCACTGCATAAATCTGAGCTCCTAAAGACCTACTCCTTGCTAAGCCTCTTAACTCCTTTACCCATGCACCCCCTCCACAGCATTTGACACAAGTTAAGCTATACAAGATATCTGCAGCCAAGGTGTCAATCAAAACCATCTCATTGATTTCAGAGCAGTTATTCCCATCTGCATCAGCTAGCAAGTTAGCACACCACAACTCTCTGCTCACTGGGCTTAATACTGACTTGTCCCAGTATCTCCCAGTATTACCAATATAGAAGCTCCACCACACTATTAAGACCGTGATGTGGTCCTACTGATTTAAACAAACAAAACAGACAGCAATATTCAAAACTGAAAGGGAAGGGAACTGATAGAGAACTGCTGCAAACAAAACAGACCAGAAAGTTTTCAAACAAAAGCTGATTGAAGAAGAGCAAAACAAAGAAGTGATTCAAGTCAGGACACAGAGTAAAAACAAAACAACACAGAACAAACAAATACTACCTCAACTCTAGAACTGCTCATGGAAAACAGGAATAAGGAAAGATCTCACCAGAAGAGGTTAAGTTTAACTTTCAACCTTCTTATAGCTTTCATACTTAATCCACAGAAACAGGGCTTGAAGTAAGCCCAGTTCATGATAAACTAGAGGTAAGCTTTACCTACTTAGAGGCAGGGCACAACAGCACTCAGAAGCTTGTCCCAGTTCTCACAGCAGTTCACAGCAGTCTCCTGCTGGAGACAACCACTGTGCTTGTACCCTTGAAGTTTTATGCCAAGATGAAATCTCACACCATGAAATACTTGAACATTTTCACCAAAAAAAAAATAATAATGAAACAGACTAGTGAGCACAAGGTGAAAAAATCAGCTAGCATCATCTCCAGGCTGAAAGGCCATGTAGTCATTGCATTATTTCATCTCCTAGCACTGCTTTGGCAGGAGTGTCTCAAGAGCTTTAGCCTTGTTATGAAGTATCCTACTGATGGGGTATTTCAGCCAAAAATTAATACTTTTATGAAAATCAGAATAGAATGCAATATGGAAAAAATCACATGAGCAGGAATAAATGAGCAGAGATTTAAAAAACCTAAGAAGAGAACAGGAATTAGTTAAAACCCAGACAAACATCCTCACAAAATCTTACTCCTTTTAGCTCACAGCTTTTCCTTCTGTGCTTATTCAGATATGCTGACTCTGAAGACAAAAATCAATTTCTATTGCTTAGTATTTCTATGTGCACTATAATGTCTAAAGAGCTGTGAGAATCTCAACTGGATTAATTTTTGGCTAATGCACCATGGACAAAACCACTAAGCAAATTCTCTTATAAGCAATTTCAGAGATCACAGACTGGTACTTTGTAAATGTTTTTTGACTGCACATTTAATAATTCTCAGTAACTTCAGTGCTACCACTGACTCAGTGCCAAATAGAAGAGACACAATGAGATTTCAAAAGTCCCTCTAAAATTCCCTTTCAAGGCATATGTCTAAAAGGGGAAAACAACAAATAAAGTTGGAGTCTTCAGTATGAGAAAAGAAGCAAGCCATTCTCACTGAGTCATTTTTAAAATCAGGATATATTCTGTGTACATTTTTATACATATATACTTACTGACAAGAATGCACTGCAATAAAAAAACAGATTACAGAATTTTGTTGTACTTTAAAACAGAAGTATTAGTTATTTACAACTATCTCACATCTACTTTCAAAATTGAAGAAGAAAATATTGTGAAACCCACTTCTTCAAGGTTAGGGCAAAAAATATGACATTTGTTTTTTACTTATCTTTTGTAAAGATATAGGTGATAAAAAATAGAAATATGAGTTAATCATGTCTAACTAAATTATTAAACAATTTTAGAATAGAATTAGCCCATTCCCTGCTTGAACATACTGCTCCCATAAGGGGTTTTATACATGGCATGTAATTTCTCAGGAACTTTTTACAGAGCCCAGGAAATTCATGAACCTACCAATCACAATCAGTAGAAATATGAATCAAAGCAGCTAGTCAACATAACATTATCATAACATATATCATTCGATCTGACTTCTGCACAGGGAGATTGAACTGATAACCTTAGAGTGATTTAAATTTCAGAGTGATTTAAATTTCCAACAATAAATCTGCATTTCTAGTCTCTTTTTGGCCTACTAAATGTAAGTAATACATTGTAAGGGAAAAAAGGTCATACACTCCTCTGTCTTGTTCCCACACACGTTACGGATTGGATTCAGTTGCCCATAACTAGATGTGCCAGCCCTCTGAGAGGGCTTTGGGAGGAAAGATAGCATAAAAAGAAGGGCAGCCAAGGCACAGGAGCTATGTAGGGTATGTACCCAATCTGAACAGAAGCTGGGCATCAGCCAGGGCAGTGAGGCCATCTCAACTGGCACTTGATGCCTGCGTGGGACAATCTAAATGGAGCTTCTGTACTGAGGCTCAGGCCCAGGCTGGGACATCTACAGCACACAGACATACCTTCAGGTGGACTAGATGGGAACTGAGTGCCAAACACACATTACTATCAGTAGACTCAAGAGAGCTGTGCACTTCATCCACAAACACCCACACCTTATCTGAGCAGCTCCCCAGATTCCTCCAACTCCAGACAGAAGTCCCAGTGTCTGCCAAGCATGGACACCCAGCTAACGCCGCAGATGCCTCGACCTGGGGTCCAAATCACAACCCAAATTCCACCCTAAGGTTGAGTGGGATGATGACCAACACTGGAACCACATTTTGGCCCATCTAACTTTAGGCAAATGAGATTAATTAAATGTTGCTAGGACGAGAATTGTTGTAGGATCTTTTATAGGCAATGCAAAGAGACAGAAGCCTTCAGACTCATCAGGTAAATGCCTGATTTTGGATAAGACTAATCCACAGCTACCCATATCCTCCAGAGCACACAGGAACATGCTCAATCTCTCTTAATGATGGCTGCAACTAGCTTATACAACCATATGCTCATACTGTCATCAGCTTCTTTTCTTCTCCTGTCCTGTAATGTTTATTTGCTTCTTCTTTACTACTGAGTTATTAACCTTAAAATAATATCCTACATTAACCACTTTCTTCAACAACACTTAATACAATTTTAATGGGATCCTAGATGGTCAAAAGTAAAAATAATACTGGTTGATATTTATTTAGAACAAAGGATAGCACACACAGATAGAGCTCTACAAGTCACTGACACTCAACGGCCATCAGATTGATCCCAGCACTCAGGAGTAGAGTCCAACAAAGCAGTGCTAGCAATCAGAATTCTACTTTATCTGTCCAATACTGAATAAAGTCCCAATACTACAATGAATGTGGGAAGATATGCCTTTTAAAACTGATAGCACTGTGATAATTTTGACTTTACAAAAAAATCAAAAGCACTGCTCTTCAAATCTCACCAGAGATACCAATAGTAAAGTTAGCATCCAACTGTTCTTGGCAAGAGGTCCACTATTTTAAGCAACAAACAAAGAGTGACAAGTTTAAAAGACACTTTAAAAAATGCATGATCAGAGAAAAAAACCTCACACAATTGTTAGCACTTCTGTAGTACAGGAAGACCTGAGTGCATAGTAAAAACCTGCATGTCTGCCACTTGTAAAGCTCACTAAACTGTGAAAAACACGAAATATGAGTGAAATACCAAACCAAAAATGCCCACTTACTACTAAAGAAATACAAACAGCAAAGATTACCTTGTTCCAGTCTAAAGCACAGGGAACGTTTTGCAGCCTCTATCTCGGGACTTGGGTGATCCAGAACACACCTGCACCACTGCAGAGGACTCAGGGATTTCTCTTGAGGAGTGAGACTCTTGGTAGGCAAGACGTACAACCTTAGCCAAAAAAAAAATACAGAAATATCATCAAGATATGCAGAACTCCAAAGTTTACCTTTGTCTTTTCAATTTCCTCCCCACTAATCATTTCTAACAGTGCAAGGCCCTGCAACATGATATCCAATAATAAAAGATGTTCAAAAGTAAAAGAATTTACATAGTTTTCTTCTCAGAAAAGTAGGTGGCAAAATATGATCTTTACAGGTCTGGCATATCAAAACAAAGTTCAAGTAGATTTCAAGAGATCTTTCATCTAATCATTCACTGTATGAATTTCAGCACTGACCCAAGTTCAAATATTGCTGCATGGACACCAGTGGTGCTATAAATTTTCATTTTTATATTTAGCTTACCTGAAGATTAGATAACTTCAGTGTTTGATTCTACATTTAAATCACAATTTCACTGTTATCTATTTCTGTCTTTTACCTATAACAATCAATCAACTTGTCAGTGTGCTAATTATAGTTTTCAAACACAGCATCTTATCATAGATGAACCAAATGTTGTACAAGTCAGATTTTTAAATATTGGAAAACATCTGGTGAGAAACAACAAAAATCCAATTTTGCCATTCAATTCCAGCAGGGAAAAACAAACAAAACCACAAGAAAAGCTAGCACATAGGTATTTTCTCAGACAAGAGAAGGCAACTAATCAGACAACCAAACACATTAGGAAGCCAGGTATAAAAGCAGATTTCATGGGTAAATTCTTGAAGCTGGGCTCTGTGTTGCTGCTGTTGCCCTTGCAGATTAGCAGCCACGAGCAGATGCCATTTCACCTGAGAGCACAAATCTCCCAGGAAAGCAGCTATTCTTGGCCACCAGAAATGGCTCCGTGGCTCTTTGACCTGACCACATCTGATCGATGGGGCTGCAGAGGTAGAATCTGAGGCACCATCAAAACACTCCACAGGCTGCAAAGGCACCTGACCTGCAGACAGGCAAAAGGCAGGACTGGGGAAAGATAAAGGACTGAGCTCCTCGGGGGACCACGAACAGGTTCCTTCACTTTCAGGGTTTTGGCTTAACAGCTACCTAAGGCCTCAAGAGCAACTGTTCTCCCTTGTCTGCTCAACCAATATTGTTCTCTTTTCCCTTTGAAGTCCATCAGCACTCCCTATCCAGCTCATAAGGAGTAAGAATCTTCACTTGCAATTGCTCTCTCTCTTGGCAATCCCAGCAGAGATCAACGACTGAATTTCTCTGAGGAGTCATTTCCCCTGAGTTCCCGTGGTGCCTGGCTACAATTTTATTTTTTTTTTTAAAAAAAAGATACTGAGAAAAAACAAAAAGATTAAAAAAAAGCAAAAAAAAAAAAGAAAGCTTATAGCTTTCCCGTTAACCTACAAAAGTGGTTCAAAAGCTAAACATCTGACTGATGATCAGACATTTGTGTAAAAAGCTGCACACCAAAAAAAAAAAGGTTTCACTTGGTTTCAATGTTAATTCTACTTTTTTGGGGATAACTGCAGTTAAAAAAAACAAACAAAAACAAAACAGGGCAAAGGCCTAAAACGACTATCAACAACTAAGATATGCAGCATCAGTCCTTGGCTTTCCAGACAGAAGTTTGCTTTAAAGATCGACATTACAAAAAAAGCCCCAAACAGTTGGCATCACACAGCTGACCTTTCATAGGCAATGACAGATACTCAGCCTTGAACTAAAAATGTTCAACACTTAAATCAGTGGAATAAATCTGTTAACAAAATCTCCATCACTGAAATTCTTCCTGTGGACACGTGTGACATTTTGGCCCCCCCAAAAGCATTTAGGATTGCTTCCAGTGGGCAAATCAAATAGGTAATTTTACTTAAACACAGAAACTAACGGTTACTTCCTACCATCCTGAAATGTAAACAGGGGAAATATTTTCTTTAACAAGACAGAATCAAACAAATCTGATATTCCTTAATGTGAAAGAAGGCTAGGGGTTAGGACTGATGGAAAATTTAAGTTCCAGCCTAACAACCCCAAACCACGGTGCAGACCAAGGCTGCACACAATGGAACAACACTGACAAACATTTCCATACCATTTGTTGATGATTCTCAAAAGCCATTTTCCAAAACTGCAGCCTGGTATGATTTGTAACATGGAAATACACACAGCCAGCATTCAATAAATATCTATGATATTGATCTTATTTTTTAAATCCTTTAACTTCTATAAAAAATGAAGATGTTTACATATATCTCAGCTACATTATACTGTATTTTACCCTCAGCTCCAGCTCGATTTAAAAAACTAACCACATAAAAAATCTGCAGTAAAGCTTTGACAGATACTTAAAAGTTATTTAAATATACTCTAGATGACTGACACTTTAAAACAACTGAGCATCAACTACGTTTAACATATTACATGGCCATTGATATCCATATTATTCCAGCAGTGCCCCTGCGATGTTTATCCACGAAGTTTTGAGGCACCAGTCTTAGTTATTTTTATCTCTAGTCTGTAATTTCCACTTCCATTTCTTCCTAAGTAAGCGTAATCATTCCTCTAGGTCGATTTTATTTTCCACTAGATTCATTCCCTATTCATTTCTGCTTTTATTCAATTTACTAGTACCCAGCCGTGCCTTCTGGAGCTCCATGGGCGCTTAAGATACACCATCAAGCATTTAGATCAATGTCTAGAAGACAAAAGCCCTCCCAAATCCCTGAAGATGGGAGACAATTGGGCAGAGATTTTAGGATGAAGAGGCAGCGCTGCTCAGATAAAGGCTTTCCCGGAACAATTCCTCTATTTTTAATTCCTTATGTGAACAGGAGGCTGCAACTAGGCTGAGACCTGAAATTAAAGAGACGATTTTCCTGAAGGGGAAAATGAGCACAAATCCCCCGCCGAGGGCGTGACCCTCTGGGCGAGAAGGGGGCGCGGGATGAAGCTCCAACCTGAACCCCATCCCGGCCACAGACCCTTTCTGTCGGCGGGGCTACCGACACCGATGTCACGTTTTAGAAAACATTAAAAAAACCCCACCACAACAAAAGAGGCAGATTTCAGTTTAAGCGGAACGAGATCAGGTGGCTTTGGGGACTAATGCAGAGCCAGGCAGCAGCAGCAGCGGGATGTCTGCTGAGGGAGGCGGCGGCGCCGCCAGCCCGGCCAGGGACCGGGGGGTCACCGGACACCTGGGTCCGGGAGCACAGCCGGGGCGGGGCGGGGCCGAGCCGCATGTACCATGTATCGTCGTCCTGTCCGCAGTAGCCGTCCTCCAGCTCCAGCACCTCAACTTCATCCAGCGCTGTGGTCGCCGCTGCCGGACCGCCGCTGCCGCCGCCGGCTTCCTGCCCCCCGCTGCCGGCCGCCGGCAGGCCAGGCGAGGGCTTGAAATAGGCGAGGGGCTCCAGCGGGCCCAGCGCGGCAGCGCACAGCAGGGTGGGCACCGGGCTAGGCATGCATGGCGCGACCCCGTTGCCCGCCACAGAAGGGGGGCTGGCAGGGCGCAGCCCGGTGGGGGCGGGCAGCGGAGCCAGCAGCAGGTGCGGGCTGGGCGGGCCGTTGGCGACCGCGGCGGCAGCGGCGCGGCTCCGGAGCTGCTCGTTTTGCTTCTCCAGCTTCCGCACCAGCTCCTGCAGCTTCTTCACCTCCAGCTCGGCGCTGACGGCGGGGCTGACGCCGCTCCCTTTCACCTCCGCCATCATCGCCGGCTTCAGCAGAGCAGCCTCCATCCTGCCGGCCCGCCGCCGCCGCCGGCACCTGCTCCGCCGCGCCGCCGGAGGGCAGAGCCCGGCCCCCGCCGTCGGCGGGGGGAACGCCGAGGAGAGTCGCTCTCCGCACGAGGAGGGGGCCCGGCCAGGCCCTGCGCTGCGCTGCGCTGCCCACCCCCACTCCGCCGCTGCCGCCGCTCTTGCGTCTCCCGTCAACGGCTGCGAGGGCGCGAGTGGGATCCCCTCCCACTCCGGCAGCACGAGCGACGCGCACACGCACGCGGCGGGAACAAAGAGCCGCCCGGCTCCCCCGCCATCCGCCCCGGGGAAGGGCGGCGGGGGCCGCCTCGGCGGGGACCTCCGCGGATAGCCCCCGGGGGCAGCGAGGTGCTTTAAACAAAGGTGCCTTCCCCCCCACTCGAGTGGCGGGTTGGATCCGGCCCAGGAACCGCTCCTCTCGTGAGCAGCGCAATTAGAGCCTGGTGCTGTCAGGGTTATAATTATGCAGATTGGAAGTGTGATGGGAATGGGAATCACAGATAGAGGCTTTGTTGGGCTTGAAAGGAACGAATTCAGCCAAATGCAGGCGTTTGTGCGTTTGAAACGTGCTGATTCTAGGAGTTTTGATTCACAGCGAGGAAAGCGACGTATTTTCCACGATGCTTTGCTGGTGAAGCAAGAAGACTGAACCAAGCATAGTAGAAAACGACATAGTTGTTTATATATAGAACCCCTGAAATGAAAGATGCCCTCGTGTTGAAATTAATTCCTTAACACAGTCTGGATACATATATGGGTTTGTAATGTACAAGTCTTTAAGAAATGAACAACATTCACTCCTGGTAGTGTTTTTACATTATCTTTCATTGCCCAGTATTGAACAAAACCATTACTTGTGTCCCTTCCTCCCATATAGCAACTGAGCAGAGATTCAGGTTTGCCCAAGGCAGCTCAGACTTCACATCCCTCTTTGGGTTCATTTTCCCTACCTACAACTGGAGGGGAAAATGTCCTAAGCTAAGATCCTAAGGGCCCTAAAAGGAATAAGCAACACATCCCCAGGAAGTGTGTAAATTGCTTGCTGCCACTAATAACTATCAGGCGATTGCTACCCAGCTCTGGAGCATCAGCTTTTGGCAGAGGAGTAGCAGTAACAGCTCCTGCTGCCTTCATGGAGCTTCGTCACTGTCTCAGGTTTCTTATGGTTGGAGGAACAGACACCAATTCTCTGTTCAGGGCATAAGTCAACTTTGAAGTCATCCAGCCTGTCATAGTTTTCACTCCTTTTTTTATACAGTCAGGAAACTTTCTTCTGCACATGCATAGGACAAGGCTACTATTGTTAGTCTTTTAAGCACTCTTGCAGTGAAAATAACAACCAAGAATGGCTGGAAAGGAAGATATACCAGGGCACAAAGCCTTGACTTCAAGATAATGTAACTTTTATCACTGAAGAGAATACGTACATAACGTACAGTACTACATTGCAACCAGATAGCACTAAATCCAAAACTTTTGTTTAGTCTCCTCCATCCCTATGGAATAAAGAAGTGGAAAAATGTCAAGAGTGGGAAAACTGGCCCCTCTTCTGCCATGTGTCATCAGAGTAACATAATCCAGTTTTCAGTACTACAGACAGCTGTCATTTTTATTCCCATATGTCAAAGAAGAATTGAGTTTCTACATGTTTAGTTTCAGGCAAAAAGCACGTGCTAATCCAATGAGACTGCAAAGGGATTTAAAAAAAAAAAAAAGCTTCGTAATATTGAGTTTATTAGATATTGGTAATATATAATGAAAAAAGCCAAGAAGTTTTCAGTAATATCAGTGTGGATGATGCAATGAGGCAGAGGAAATTGAATAATAGAATCCAACAATATACTCAAAGAGAATACACCCAAGAGATTCAAAATAGAGGAATTACTCTTTCTGTCTTTGAACCAGGCAAACAAAGTTATTTAGTGGGCCAACAACAACAAAACAAAACAAAACAAAACAAAACAAAAAAGGACAAAAAAAGAAGCAAAAACTAACAAAAAAACCCCAACCAAACAAAAAAAAACCCACAAAAATCAACAAGAAACCCCAAAACAACCCCCCAAAAAAAAAATAATCCCAAACCAACCAAAACCTAAAACCGAACCAAACAGAAGATGGCTATCTGATTTTTTTCACCTGCCAGAACAGGAACATGACAGTGTGTTCAAGATCTTGCATCATTAAAAACGTCTTAGCACAGACAAGAGTTTGGCTATACATGAGGAGCCACATTTTGGAGACACACTAGAACATATCAACATAGGAAAGACATGGACCTGATGGACCGGAGCCAGAGGAGGCCACAAAGATGATCAGAGGCTGAAACACCTCTCCTCTGAGGACACGCTGAAGGAGCTGGGGTTGTTCAGCCTGGAGAAGACTATGGAGACCTTAGAGCCACCTTCCAGTACCTGAAGGGGCTAAAGGAAAGCTGGAGAGGGGCTGTTTCCAAGGGCTTCTAGTGAAAGGACGAGGGGTAATGGGTTTAAATTAGAGAAGAGTAGATTTAGAAGTGATTCTGCCCCTCTGTTCTGCTCTGGTCAGACCTGACCTGCAGTACTGCATCCAGTTCTGGAGCCCTCAACACAGGAAAGACATGGACCTGATGGAGCGGGTCCAGAGGAGGCCACAAAGATGATCAGGGGGCTGAAACAGCTCTGCTGTGGGGACAGGCTGAAGGAGTTGGGGTTGTTCAGCCTGGAGAAGAGAAGGCTCTGGGGAGATCTTAGGGCCAGCTTCCAGTGCCTGAAGGGGCTCCAGGAAGGCTGGAGAGGGGCTGTTTCCAAGGGCCTGTAGCAAAAGGATAAGGGGTAATGGGTTGAAATTAGAGAAGAGTAGATTTTGACTGGATATCATGAAGTTCTTGACCTTGAGGGTGGTGGATCAGTGGCACAGGCTCCCCAGGGAGGTGGTTGAGGCCCCATCCCTAGAGATATTCCAGGTGAGGTTGGCCAAGGCTCTGAGCAGCCTGGTCTAGTTGAGGATGTCCCTGCTCCCTGCAGGGGGGCTGCACTAGATGACCTTTAGAGGTCCCTTCCAACCCTAAATATTCTATGTAGTGTCATGGCACAGCATCTTCAGTCGCCATGGAAATGTGTGTCCTCAGTTGTGAGTAGAAGTAGTTGCAAGTTTTCAGCCACTTTCTACTGTTCACACTGCCTACGCAAATGTGTGCAGACACTTGTTTCAGAACTGAGTTCCCAAGGAGAAAAAGGACTGAAACAGTGCCCTAGCATGGATACAAAAGCTTTTCCAGGTGGTTCAAGTGAATTGATCACAGGCAGAATCAGGCTCATTATGTCATGTATCCAAGGAAATGGTCCAGAAGGTTGACTCTTCCTTGAGTGAGGCTGGTTTGAGCCCAGTTTCCATCCAGGAGTATGGGTAGAACACAGGTTAAACTGTGCACACAGCTACCATGCTCACAGTCAGTGCAAGACCATGTCATTTTTTCCAGACATCTCCTGGACAGATGGATCTAGTAAAGGGTAAAAATGCTTTTTACTGAGTTATATTTGTTGACATATTTTAAACGTCCGTGTAGTTTCACTAACATACAATTTCACTAACAATGACCTTTGGAAGCTCTTTACAAACCACAATGAAGACATTATGGTTCCTTGTTTTATTTTATTTAAAATGTATCCCTAAATATGTTTATTTTTAACACCAACCCCAAACATACTAATGTGCCCATGTAACCTATTATTCCTGGACCTGAGAATTTGTATGCCCTAAATCAGTAGAGATCTACTATAGGATGCTACTTACATGGTATTTTATAGTAATTTTTGATTTAGTGTGGGATCCCAATGCAGAGAACAAAGAAGCAGGAAGTCTACAAATCCCATCTGCTCTTCTCTGATAATAAGCCTGTTGCTTTATGCTGCAATAGCTGCAGGCTGGGTCTGCCTTTCAGGCAAGCCAGTAAAGAATTAATTGCAGTAATCCAGTCTGGGCTATACAAAAGATGTATTACATTAAGGTCAGAGCACAGACAGTAAACTCCAAGTCTGGTGAGATTATTTTAAAGTGAAGTTACAGTCCGAAAAAAAGTTGACTGTAAAAGTAGTTCTAAAAAATTAGAGCCACTACTGTGCCAGCAGAAGTCTACCTAATGCATTATTCTGTCTTTAACAAAGGCTTTGTAGCTTCATAAGGAAAATATTTCAGAAACAAGAAAAATATTGTGGGATTTTCTCCAGCGTTCAGAAGTCACCAAATTGGGACATCTGCTCCATTTATTTTTGATAGCCACCAATGTGTCATAATATTACATTTGCTGAGTCCCATTTTAAACTATTTAGATACCAGGTCTCTACAACACCCTGTGGCAATTAATGCTGCGATTTAATTATGTATTGTAGGAAAAACTACTTCCTATTATCTGCTTTAAATCTGCTGCCTAGAAATTTAATTGAGTGTCCCTTAGTTCTGGTTTTCTGAGAAAGAATGATTAATCATTCTCTATTCAGCTTCTCTTTGTCATTTGCCACTATATAAAGCTCAGTTACTTCTTGTCCAATCTGACAAGCCCTAATTTATATGGCTTTGCCCCCACAGAAGTTGGGTTGAAACTCCCATTGTTTCTTGTCTTCCACCATAATAAGACCTGAATTTTCTAACCCATTGTTTCCTTTCTTTTAATAGTCCATGCTTTCTTATGTCATAAGCTTAGGGAAAGACTATGACAAAAAAATTATTGAAAATCCAACTATGCTTAGTTAAGGAAATCAGCTTAACCAAATGCATATTGGCTCCTTCAGAAACACTAATATATTCATGAGCATACCTTGGCTTTTAAAAAGCTGTATGGACTCTCATCCAATATATCATACACATCCAGATGTCTCTGTATTCTGTCATTTATTATAATTGTACAAATTGGCTTGATAGAAAATCAGACTAACTGAAATGCAGCTCCTCAGAGCAGCATTCATGTTTATTCAAGACTAATGTCCCAGCTGATGCTTCCAATTCATTTGGCACCAAGCCGACTCTGAATGATAGGGTGAATGTCTGTGAGAAGTTCAACGATGTCGTGCTTGAGCTGCTGTGGAGTTTTTGCATAGATTCTGCCCAGTCCTGGCAATTTCTTATTGTTAAATGTATAAATTTGCTCTAAAATGTTTGAGCAATTACTTTTCCTGGAATTACAGCATGGGTTCTTTATTCTTCAGTCTCTTGCAAATATTTTGACTTCATAGCTGTTGCTAATTTCCTGCTAATTGGCTTTATATCTTTAAAAAAAAAGAACAAAACCAAACCAAACCAAACCAAAACTTTCCTTTTTTAAACTACCATGATTCCTTCTGGCTTTTTATTTATTAAATTAATTTAAATTGAAGTGCACTGTAACTGCTATTAGTATAAATTCTTTATAGGATCAAATCCAAAATTGCATCATTTTCTGTGAGCTCCAGTTGCTTCAGAAAATCAGTGTTTATGATACTGTCTGTGCATTGAACTTAAAGTCTGCTAGTTCGTAGTTACAGACAGACAGGACTATCTATGACAGTTCTGATTTAAAGAATATTTTATTTTGACTCATCAATTCCATATCAAATCTCTCTGGTTCTCAAATGCATTAATCACTTCTTCCCTTCCTTTCCCCTCCCCTCCCCTCCTTACAGGCAGAAAGCATTAGCCTGAATCTTACAAATCAGGATCTATTCTTTTTTTTTAATGAGTCTTCATTAGGAACAAAGACTAATTATGCTTTCAAAGAAGCTCGAAAATTTGCATTGTCTCCAGTACACAAATATGTTGGAGAGTATAATTTGGTTCACAGAACCTTACCACTGATGAATAAAAATGATAAGGTAGAGGGGAAGTTGTGGAGTTCAAGGTTGTTAATAAATGAGCTAATAATACTGAAGGGTTTTTAATAGCAGATAAGCTATTTGAGTGTAAAATGCTGAAGATCATAATGACTGAAAAACAGCTTGTCTCCAGGAGGCTTAACACCCATGACACACATTTAGCCAAGAATCCAGATTTCAGCTTGGTTTGTCTTCAGGGAACAGTGACTGTTGACACACGAAAAAATGCTTTATTTCATTATAACATTATGAGCACACTGAAGGGTTCAACTAATTCTGTTTTGTTGTTTTGGTTAGGTTTTTTTTGTCTTTGTTTCATCTTCAGTCATCTTTAATTTTGTCTATCTGCATTTCGTTGGAGAAGCAGATTCAAGAAATTCATCGGCTTTGCAATAAAGTGAGAAAAAAAATCTGCTACCCACATTAGCAACTCCATCAATTAAGTGACTTTTGCAGTTTGTAAATTTTAGTGAGTATAGGCAAAAAGACTGAATGCTTTAGGGTGCTGTAAAATAATTTAGAAGTTACAATGTTAAAATCAGTATGCTTAGCATGGCTTATGTGACATATCTAGGAAAAATTAAATATTACAAAATGCCTCAGTCCAGCAGTAAAGATGGGGTTTTTTAAAAGGCACATCTGGGCAGCACTGATACTATGTCAAAAGAGCATGGAAAGTTTGCAGTACCATAGAAGGTTTTTCTTGTGTCAGAGTAGGTGTGTTATGCTTTCACATGGGATATGGTTTCAAAAAATAAATACCTGAACTTTCATCCAAATTCAGTTTGATCAAGCAAAGGTCTTTGCTGAACACTCAGAACTGCACATGCAATGTATTTTGTGATGTTTTTTTCTGTCAGATGTGATAGAAAAAAAAGGCCTAGCGTGCCAAAAAAAAAAAGTCTATATCCCACTCAGTCACAAAAAGTCAATGAATGATAAAGACACGTAGAGGAAAATTGAGATACAGTTAGAAAACCTTAAATCCAAACTCATTTTCCTGATTCTCTCTTCCATATACAATAGAACATGCAGAGTACTTGAGATCTTTACTGTCATTTGTATGCCAGTAGCTGGAGGAGGAGAAAGAGAGAAGCAGATATGATTTCCTTCACCAAGATTCCAAGATCCTCTCTTTATTAATTTACAGCTCTTTTTATACCCTTTTAACTTCTTGGTAATTGGACAAGAAATCAGGCACCCCCCAGGGTGATTGGCTGGGGTGCCACAACTCCCAGAGTCAAAACATCTTTCTGCCGTTTTACAAACAAATGCCAGCAAGGTCGATGCTTAGTGAGAACCTTCACTTTCCCACAGGAAGGAAAACTCATTTGCTGCAGCATTTTAACACCCATACTTTACTGCAACAGGTCATTAGACTAGCATTGAAACCTTTGTGATTCCTCTTGCCTCTCCTGGATCCAGGTAGTGATGGATCTATCAATCTTTCTGCCTCTGTGTCCCTTTTGTCCAGACTGAAGGTGTACAGTCAGTGCCAGACACACCTCTGAGACTGGAGGAGAGTTGCTTGATAATCACTTTCTGGGATGACCTGGAGATAGAAGAAATATGGTGCAGCAAAGGCCTTTGTTGAATACACTCCCTGGATTTTTGAAGGGTATATGAATTGTGGTGTAACAAAAAAAAAGCATATTCTTCTTAACCAGATCTTTTCCTTGTGTTCATTCCAAGTTCATTATAAGAAGCAAAGTCCCTGCTACCTCTACTACCCTGTTTCATTTGTGCTCCTACTGGTGAGATCCTAATTCTGAATTAGAAGGCAGAGGAGGTTTTAAACAGTCCTGGTGGTCTCCAAGTTAAAAACCAGAAGCCAGAGTTCTCAAAGCATGTGATGTCCTCTGATTCTCTGATGTCTTACACTAGAGACTAGACTCCTTCCCTGTTTTCCTCCTTCAGCTTTCCACAGATGTCATGCATGTCAAAAATGATACGTTTGCTCCCACTGAGAATTTTGTTGAGAGAAAACTGGTGTTTTGTTACAAAAAGTTTTACTATTACTTTCACGTATCTGTTTCTTTGCTGTATGGACAAAAGCAACCTTCAAATGCATTATCAATTGTATAAACAAATAAAAAGAGTGTTCAAATGCATTATCATTCATATACTTCCATTGAGTTCCCAAATATCAGTATTTTAAATATTTGGTATTTGAGATTACAATGCCACCAGTGTGAATTCCAAGACTTTAACCAAATATGGGGATAGCACAAATCAGAGTTCCATGGGTGGAAACTCCCTAGAGGAACCAGAAGACATGAAGATAGACCAGTGTTTTCTGGAATATTCACCTTAACCTCATGTCTGACTATTGATTTCAATGGCACCATTATTTATAGTAATACTATTACTTTTTAAATTCCTATCCTTGTTTTTCAGTCACTGATTCTACTTGTCCTTAATTGGCTTATTAGCATAATGTTTCCATCTTTTTCTTACATTTTTCTCATTTTTTCTGCTTCTTTCGGTATTTTGACATGTGAACACTATTTTTCTCTCACCTATTAGGAAATGATTGAATTTGAATTAAATGCCAGAAACACTTTTCCTTTTCTTTCCAAAATTGGTGGTTTTTCTTTTCCCTTTATTTTTTTTGTCTGAGTAGGTAGTTTAAAACTGTTGGCTGCCTGATGTTTTGACCACAATAGCTGCCTGAGCTCCCTAAACACGTCTGATGTCTGCACAGTAATGGCAACACTCAAACAAGTGCTTTTGGCATGACTATACTCAGATATTGATTCTAACAGGACAAAACAGACCAGTCTTGGCACAGGCTATCAGACTATAGCTGTCAATTTATAACTGACACAGTTATAAAAACTCCACAGAAAAGAGTATATTTAAAGCAGCTTGCTTAGAAAGGGAGATGCAGTTGGAATTTTTCTGGAGCCATTTACACAGGTGCAGCAGGATCACCCAGAGGCCACTGCTGTGCTGGTCACTGCACAAACAGAAAGTGTTAGTTGCTATCCAAAGGAGATCAAGAGACTGGAAAAGCAAAGATTATACTAATAATTAGAAGAGATCATGACATGAAGATATTTCTAGTGTTTTCAGATGAAACCCCTGAAACTTCCACTCCCTCACTATTGCTGCCAAATCTGAGTGCAGACAGTTCCTGTGGTGTTGCTAGAAAGGAACATGGCATTAAAAAGATAAACAGAGTATCATTCAGACTGCTTTTAATTATGAATTAGATGACTCGGATGAGATGGAAATTTTCCAGGATCTAGTCTGTGCTGCCAAGACAGTCTCTGTATTTTCTACTCAGCAGTCATTCTGGAGTGGTCAGTAGGCACACAGTGAAAGTGCAGGCAGTTATAGATAAACTGGGGGAGAAATTGAACCTGACCATCTCACTTTCTGGGACTGACTGTTCAAAGATCCACCTCCATGATTTTTAAAAGGCTGTAGTTATCAGGAGATTTTTGAGGAGGTCTGATCTTAGCAGTCCGTTGACAAACATGCTTTGAGAATATCTGCAGATTCCTATCTCTGTTTCTAAGGAGAAGGAATGGTTTATCTCCCTGTTTCTAAGTAGGAATGTTTCTAAGTCTCATTTTTACTGATGCAGGAGATTAGGGTGGAGTTGCTCAGACCAGGCAAAGAACAGAATAGGAGAGGAAGCCTTTGAAGTAAAAAATGAAAATATCTCACGAATCTAAGACCTCAGAGGTTCTGCATCTGTTAAGCATCTAAACAGAGCTATTTTGGTCAACAGTTTCAGACTTTGGCACATCAGACCTACCTAAGTATTTAATGTCTTTATTCTTTTTCTTTATGGAATGAAGGATGTTATGCTGCTGTGAAGAAAAACAAGGCATTTTGGTGCAGCAGAAGGGAGAAAAAGAGACTACATTTCTCCCTCGTAGTTTGATACCTACTCAGCTGGAAGCTAAAACCACCTCCTGGTGTAACAGAGTAGCTACAGTGAGCAATATGCAAGTATGATCAGAAAGAAAAAACAACCAGGAAAATGGATACTTTTCATCCTAACCAACAGGATTATGCTAAAATATCAAGGAAGGCAAGTGGAGTAGCAGAGTTTTGACCTATACTTTTGTTCTGAATAAATAAACTGAAGGTGTGGAACTATCCCAACACAATACACATCTCTGTACCAAAGAACAAGGGATAGAGCTGACCTACTGAATAAAAGCAAAGGCACTCTGATCTGGTGCAAGGGCACACCAGGTCTTTACAAACCTAGATAAGGAGGGTCTGTGAAGTAACAGACAGCATGTCTTGCCAAACTCAAGAGGTTTCTTTCAAGAGGAAGATGATGAGAGGACATTACAGATGTTTGTTACCTTGTGACAAGCACTGTTATGGAGCTGAGTTTGCTGTAGATCATAGATCATAGATATTAGGGGTTGGAAGGGACCTAGAAGATCATCTAGTCCAACCCCCCTGCCAGAGCAGGATCACCCAGAC
>JAOEGS010003584.1:0-54553 GCA_025447755.1 Corythornis vintsioides
TCCCTGCCCAGCTCTCCAGCCTGTCCAGGTCTCTCTGGATGGCAGCACAGCCTGCTGCTGTGTCAGCCACTCCTCCCGGTTTGGTGTCATCAGCAAACTTGCTGATTTCATAGATCATACTTCTAGTTTCAGACTCAAATGCATTTCCAATTCATAGTATCAGTTGTTCTTGATTTTTTTTTAATATTATTTTTTACTGCATAATATCAAAGTGATAGAAGGTTTTTATATTGCCAAAAATAGCAGTTAATACCTCAGTATTTAAAGCATGCTGATGAAATTTCTTTTTTTTTTTTTAAAGGCACTGATGAAATTGTTTATAAGAAGTTAAAAGAGCTGAGTGTATTTGCTGTCAAAAAAGGTGTTAGTCACTAAGGAAAGACTGGTACAAGATAATTCTGTTGTGGAAATTCTGACTTTCCAGTCATTAAGCAGTGGGATCTGTTCCATTATGGCTCATTCTTATACATGAAAGAGCAAAAGCACTGTCAGTAGAGCTTCCTACAATTTCAGTGGTTAAAGCCTTGGACAATATCCTGCAGAAGACTCCTGCTTTAGAAAGTAATGAACCAGAAAGCCTAGTAATCAATTCTTGCTGTCATGTCCATTCTCACTGCCTGAAAACACAGAGCAATGCCGCAGTAAGGCATTAAATGTCTGGTATGTTCTTCAGAATAACAACAATCTGTTAATTGTTTGAAAAATGATACTTCATTTATAGTGCTGTGTAAGTATTGGGGGGAAAAAATAAGAGGCAGGCTCACCCAAGAAAAGGTTTAATGCGAGTTAAATAGGGGGGTCTCCCTACTATTTTTCCATTAATTTCTAAGTTTGTTACAATACCAAACTGATGAGTTGCCTTCCTGCCTGCCCGAGTGTTTCATGCAAAGACCCCAGCCTGAATGTTTAACTATCAGTGTATGATGACAGCCTTGGGGTGGCAAGTGACTGTAGAAAGATTCTATAATAAAGAATCAATTTACCATATTTTAAGCCTTTTACACCTTCTCTGGAATTAACCAGTGTCAGGTGACTGGCTTCCATTGCAAATGTGGTCTTGCTGTTGGACCTTGTTTTTACTGAACTCTGTGTCTTAAAGAAGTTGTGCTTAGCTGACAGTACACTCTGTGAAGCAGGGATAATTTTCTGTAAAGGAATGTATTTTCTCTGTACTAACATTTATAAAGCATCATAAAACCTTTCTATAAAGGGTTTTTCATAGTTGAAAAATAGTGATTGCAATCTTACAAGTCCAGAAAAGCAATACCTGGAAGTGTGCATTTGAGAAGGAAGCAAGAAAGGCATTGACTTTCCTAAATTATACATTCATATATATGTTTAATAACCTTTTTAATGTCTGACTTTAAGTTGTCTTTCTTTATGTTGTGTTTTCTGTGTGTTTATGTTGGAAAAAAAGACTTCTAGAATGTTGCATTATTATTTTATTTCCTGTCTTAAAAATCAGCATTTGCTTTAGAAATGCCCCCGTATGTAACATAAATGTCTAAATATATTACATAAAGAAGTGATTATGTCATTACTCATAAATTCTTTGAGCCTTGTTAGGTCATTTAGAGCAAGCAAAAACATCACATTGTACCCCCTGAGCAAGTAATTAATTGTTTCTAACAGCTGTAACATGCTAGAGGTCCCCTATAGTTCCCAATTCCCACCCAACAAATGAAATAAAATAAGTTGGTCTGTTTTCCAGCTGATTTTTGTGTAAAAGCTTAAGAGCTACTGATTTGAAGATCCCTTTCTTTGAAGATTCCTTTACTCTTAGCAAAGTGTCTCATCCTTTTCCTTTCTTGAAGAAAAAATTCCAGCGTTTTAAGCAACATAACCAGCTGCACAGCTCTTCTAATTGAGGTTTTCTGAGCGAAGTTGGCAAGTGGAGTTAATTATAAAATTAAACAGCTAGTGATCATGAAAATGTACTGTGCTTTGTATATACTGTCCATCTTCTACTCCTGCTAGGGAAATTAACTTTCAAGATAAAGGGGTTTGGAGGGGCAGAGAGACTGTGTCTTGTGTTTTAGCACAGTTGTCTTTTGTTCGTGCTTTATTTCTGGGGTTCTCAATGGTGCTGCTGAGCACACTGTACTCAAAACCAATTAAATTTGGTGTGCTAGTGAGGATGCCTTAAAGTGACCTAAAAGAGGTTTACAGAGTGGAAAATAACATCCGTGGCAACTTTGCCTTTTCTCGCCTCACCTGTGCTGAAAAGCTATGGAAACAGGTACAAGTGGATCAACGGTACAAGAGGCTGGATGGAGTAACTCTCAAAGAAAAATGAGGCATCTGTTCAGCATGAGATTCACAGTTGAAGAGGAATTAAGTGATTTTTATTTTTTTTTTTTTTATATGGAGACATTAGGAAAATGACTGAGGAACAGGGAGATTGCTTATGGGTCAGGGCAGATTCTCTGGTGATTATCTTTCATATCTTCAAAAACGTGAGCATAAAGAAATACAAAAATGAGCAGAAGAGATGTAAGAAAGGAAGTACAGAAGTGGGAAAAGATGCAAAAAGGAGGTGTCAGGCAGGTGTCTGCGGTTACATAAGGAGGGACAAGCAAGTAACCTTGGAGGCAAGGATAACTCCCTGGATCTCTGCCCATGGCAGAGAACCAGAGGTTGACAAAATTAAGTGGTGGTGGAATTGTAAAAATGAACTAAAGAGGACCTGTGACAGTGGTGTGAGCTGGTGCTGAGGGGGTGGGCCTTTGAAAGACCTGCACAATGGCTGAAGATGGAAGTCGTTAGAATGTCATTAGGCTTGAAATCCCCTTGACATTTGTAGAGTTGCATTATTTTCAACTGTTTTACCAAAGATAAACTGAATTCTGCTCTTTTCCTCTTAGGTTTTTGGCAACGAGCTGATCCCTTCCAGTATGCCACTGAAGAAAGCAACAGTGTTCCTCAACCCAGCAGCTTGCAAAGGGTAAAATCCCCTTCCCTAAACTCCCATGTGAGGCACTCTTTCTGTATTTTTGCTCTGCCATCCACTATAAAAGCCAGCCAGATTTTTGAGCTCATTTTTGCCTCCCTCTGATGCCAAGCTGGTGCTGTGTAGCTATGCCAAACTTTATTTCACCAAAATCATTAGGGTGAGAAACAAAACTATATTCTCAAGTTGAAAGAATGATTTCTAAATGCATATGGTTTTCATTTTCCTTTTATCCTGTATTTTGGCCTCTGTCATTTCTTCATATGTGGAATTCCCTCTTATTCCTTCCAAACTTTTGTACGTGATGCATTTCCATCCTAAAAAAACTGTAGAAATAAGAGATGACCTTGACTGACTCAAGACTTGAAGTTAGCCAGAAGTGATCTTCCTGCTGTGGGAACCTGACCTTGAAAGGGATGTGCCCACAAGCTGAGAGGCTAAATATGGGCTCAGAGCAAGACTCCTGGAAGAGGTCGGCTGCTGTTTTCTCACCCTTATTAGCAGAAAACCAGTAATCTTGGCTGTGATGTGTGTCTGTTTCTGCTGATCAGCCAAGCTTCCCATCAGTTGCATCTTAGGGAGGGGATGGGAGTTGTTAGTAACAGTATGAAAGGAATAATATCTCTGACAGGGAAGTCCTTGAACTTAGGTGTTTTTGTTCAAAAGACTCATGACTAGAAAATGCAAAGTGTTAATAAATTAAGTCTCTGACTTGTAGTCTTTTGTTTCAACTTGTAAGCAATTTATAGTTATGGCATAATTATTTTATTATGCAGTTACAAGCAGAAAAATGTATAAGACCTGTAACAAAAGATCAGATAAAATTTTGCTTCTAAACTTATTTTATAATATGTAACAGTAAATATTTTTTTAAATAAAATGTTCCTGAAAACCTAAATGGGCCACCTTTATGGTCTTAAAGCCTGGTACCCTGCAAGTTATTAATTTTCTAATAAATTTCTTTTCTGAAGATCTTGTTGAGTTTTTAAAATTATTTTTGGAGAAAGCTGAATAACCTCGTCTGCATTTATTAAAACTGCAACAAAGAAATGACATCTGAGATATGAGTCTAGAAATGTAATACATTTGAACCAAATGAAATCTCATCTTTCCTGACTGGCAGGTTGAGTGACTGATTGTGTAGATTACATGCTTGTTTTTAAGTAGATTTCTTCTTAATTTTTTTTTCCTTTCCTTTTTAATTTTTTAGCCACCAGACTAATGAAATATTTTTTCAACTCTTGTTTCTAGCAAAGCCAGGAACCTCTTTGAAAAGAATGCTGCTCCAATTTTGCATTTATCTGGTTTGGATGTAACTGTGGTTAAGGTAAGAACTGATAGGTTCTGCTAATACAGATGCATTGCCTGCTTGGCTTTCTCCTCTTTAAAGAACTGAAATTAATTTCTGCCTGCATATGAAATTCTCGGTTGTCTTGTAGACATCTCTTGGGAAGAAATAAATACTGAGATATTAAGCTGGTATTTAATCTTTCTTTTAAATTCACAGTTAATTTTCAAACTGTGTACTGAGTTTTTAATTTTCAGCTAAAGCAGTACAAGTGCTTGTCTGTCTTGTCTAAAGCAGCCTTTCTATAATTCATGTTTCAGAGAAAACCCTTAACATTTAAGTGCTGGCTTGTGGTACATGCCCATCGCTGTTGGAATTGTCAGCTCTGCCTGAAGTTGCAGAATTCTGAATTGAGGAACTTTGACATACAGTGGAGCTGTTCAGATTAACTAATTTTTTTTTTTTTAAAAAAAAGCTTTTATCTTACATTGTTGTACCCTCAAATAATTCAACAGTCTCATCAGAAAAGCAAAACACGGAGCAATAAACAGTGCAAATTAGTAGAGTGGTTTTATTTGGAAATGAAACAAGTAACCATGAAGAGATTTTTATATTTTTGCAGGTTTTTGGGTCTGTGATATGTGCACTCTTTAATAGTCCTAGCAGTGCAATACTGTATTATACATCTTTCTGTCTTGAAATCTTTTTCACAAGGTTTAGTGTTAAAATGCTGTTTTTTTTTAATGTCTTTGATAATTGAAAATGCATAGTCCTGCCCTAAGAGAAAGAAATGATTTTGAAAAATTTAAAACACACTTTATAGCTTCAGAGCTGACAAGTTAGCAAAACAAGGCTGGACAGTTAACTGAGGCTGGGATGTCAGAAATTAGCAGAAAATGGTTCTGATAGTTTAGAAAGTCAGTTGTACTCTTTACTGTTAAACACATTGTTAACTGCTTGCTGCCAGGCAGTAGGCTTTTATGTAGCTGATTCTGTGTTTCAGGCGATGCACTTGAGCACTTTGCTGAAGGTGTTGGGACTTTTTCTTCAAGAGCGTGGTTTGCCTGTGGTTTTGTTTCAGTGTAAAACTACCTGAAATATGATTATTGCTGTGATATTCCAGAATGAGATATTAAATAAGAGTTACTCTAATATTTCATTTAGCCTTCCTGTGTGTATGTTTGCTTGCAAACACTGTATTAGCCAGCAGACTCATTTTATAAGCTGAAGAAATTTAAGTGATAAACAGTACTGTGTGCCTGTGTGAGAGCAACTGTGACACAAATGGGGAGATGATTCTTCTTTTTTTCTATAGAAATAGTTGCTTAAGTTCTCATGTTTGGATTTCTGTTTCTTCAGACTGATTATGAGGGACAAGCAAAAAAGCTGCTGGAATTGATGGAAAACACAGATCTGATCATTATTGCAGGAGGAGATGGCACAGTACAAGAGGTACTGCAGGAGCTTTGCCCGGGTTTGTTGAGAATTATAATCAGGCTGAGGGTGAGAAGATTGAGTCTGTTTAATGTAGCAACATCATAACAACTGTTACTAGAGATTTGTCCGTTTTAGTCTCTGTGTTTTCAGTCAATATTACGATCTTCTGGGGACAATAAAACTCTGCTGGTTGTTACTAGTCTAAAAGTGATGATGGTGCAGAAAGTGTGTGTGACACAACTTATCTTCCAGAATCTTTTTCTAGAATGAGGAAGTTATTTGGGGAGATATGATTCTAACTTTCTGGGTAATGTAGCTGTAATGGTTTAGTTCTCAAAGTTCATTGCTATCTGTGCTCCTCAAGAGGAATGCACCTTTTGTGAAGTGAGAATCGAGTAATTCTAAAATTACGTGGGAGTGATAAGAAAGCACAGTATGTGTTTAAAAAATGCCTGTTGTCAAAATGATTCATGACAGGAGCAAACCAGCAGCAGAACTGGGGATACTCTATTTTTCAAGGAAGCCTGTAGTTTATTAAAGTATTTTTCTGGAATGGTAACTACTGGCTTCATAAGCCAATGACTAGATTAAATGCAATGACCTTAAGAGAAAACAACCAGGATACATCCGCAGGTTTCTCCTGATCTTAGACTGAGATTATTGTGAATTGCACACTGAGCAGTGCTGGTTTTGTATTATGCAGAGCACTGTTTGCTGTTAAAACCTTTGCACTAGCATTGGTCATGGTGCCAGCATGTACTCATGAACACTCATAACCCTACTGTTTCCACCGTGTTTGCACACTGAACATGCCTCCTTTCCTACGTTTGCAATTGTAGCACCCTCCATAAAAGAGTAGTTGCTCCTTAAATCTTTTCCAAAAAGTATAGATATTAATTTTGCAGCTTTCTACTGTAACAGAAAAACAAAGTTCTCAGAGCTGAGCAGTTCTCATGTTTTTCAGGTCATCACTGGGCTTCTCCGCAGAGCAGATGAGGTGAGGAAGTGTAATTTTTTTTAAAGAAAATTATTTCTTAGAAGAAGTTCCTTGTGCATCCACTGTGATCTCTTGGCCTCAATTGTCTTTTTCAGATAGTTGTGTACTAATCTGGAGCCAGCTTGCTGTGTAGTAAGTTGGCAATGTGTCCTGCAGTTCTGCCTCTTGTTCTTCATTCCCCTTCTCAGGGAGTGCAATGGCTCCCAAGCCACAGCTTTGAGAGGTTTCCAGCATCAAAGCAGGGATTGTGGAGAAGCCATTTGCACAACTTTCAAAGACCCGTGGAGCAGCTGTGTGTGCTGCTGTGTTTGGCAGAGGCATTGGGCTTCATGGGTACATGTTTTCCTTGCATTTGTACAGGCTTGAAACCACATCCAGTTATGGCTACGCTCCTAGTGCCTTTGATTGCTCTGCTGCTCTTTCAAGCCCTGAATATCTACCTATGCAGATGGCTGCAGAAAGCAAATTTTAACCTCTCAAGGTGGATCACTTGGAATGGAAATGAGGGAGATTTTTCTTTCTTAAAAGGGAGGACAGTGTTATTGAAGGAAGGAGGGAATCATTGTTCCTAAAACCTTATGGCAGGAGCTGGCAAAAACTCAATTAAATGATCCAGACTAGATTATGATGAGGTCCTTGGCAGCTAGAATTGTATCTGTTTAGGCAGTTGCTTTGTCTGAATGTGACAAGAAAAAGTCTGCAACCAACTCAGTATTTTTAAAGGGGCACTGGCTCTATCAATTCTGAGACATCAGTATTTTAAATTTATTGTATTTGGCCCCTGAGACCTGTGTGATCTGGAAGAAAATATACTGGAAGAAAAGTTTTAGGGGGTTTACTGGCTAATTGTGTTGTTTGGGGTTTTTTTCTCTGTTTTTGGACTTCTTGAATTCATGTGGCTCAGGTTGATTTGCAGTAGAGTAGAAAATTCTGCATCCTGTACAGGTTAGGATGGAATACTGCACTGTGGTATTGCTAGTGTGTCACTGTATCTTTGTCAAGGGAATTCTTCTTGTCTTTCCTACCACTCTGTCCTAGGAGTAGAGATCTGCAGTTCAGCCCCCTCACTCTCTGCTCTGCTTCCCTTTTTGCTTGTTTATGTCATACCACTGTTGCCTGGTTAAGAAGAGCCTGTGCAAGATATTCCAGCAACGCTTTTTGTGGCATCCAGGGGAGCAGAGCATGGCTGCATGAGCTGCAGAGAGCCTGCAGGCTGCACGCTCTAAAACCATCCCAAGGGAAAGGAGAAAGGGTGTTTGAGGTGTGTTAGGACTTGGGTGACACAGAGATAGCGAGGAAGAGCGGGTGGGCATGGAATGGGCAGGGTATGACTTGGTTGGTACAGATAGGCAGTGTCATGGTGCTGCTAGCAGTGCCCGGGGGGAGGCCGTACGTTGTAATATATGGTAGTTTACATTGATTTGCTGACACGCTTCAGGAAGCACAGTTTATGATGAGGCACAGTGTGATAACTTGCTCCTTCAGAGAGCCCTTTTGCTGAACTGTGGTACAGAAAAATAACATGGTCAATGACTTCCAAAAATTAGACCTTCTGCTGCCTCATGATTTGGAGGCCAGAGGAATCAATTAATTTCCTTTCCTTAGCTGAGAAAATCTCTTTGCCATGCAAGGTTACACTGTTAGAGGGGGATTTCTGCAATAGTAAATGAGGTTCAGAGCTTGTGATGCCACTGTCAGTATTAAGAAAGATGGCAGCTTGCTGACACAATCCATGCATTAGTTTGGATGTGGCTGCCAACCTGCATGTAACAAAGCTCTTCATGATTGCAGAGAGCTCCTTTGTACCCAGTTGGCAGTGGTGGGTTCACAGATTTGGATGTCATGTTCTGAGTCATTATGTGTGACTGTCTCCTGTAAGGAAGGGCCTGGCTGCTTAGTGCCAAGGGGGTGACACCAGATACAGCTGTGATCTCTGCACAGGAAGCTCCATTCAACTGATGCAAATATTCATTTACCTTGTGCCCAGGCTGTCTTCAGTAAGATTCCTATAGGATTCATACCACTTGGGAAGACCTGCACTCTGAGCCACACACTCTACCCAGAAAGCACAAGCCAAGTCCAGTAAGTATTCCATGTGTGTGAAAGGGGGGGTTTTGTGTTTTGTTTTCAAGGGGCAGTTCTTCTGGATAGCTTGGTACTTTTTCTTCTGTGTTACATAGTAGTTGGCAATCTCTGGACAGAGCCTGATGATTCTCTGGACTTGCCTGAGTTAATAACTTCCAAAAACTGGCTAAAAATTAAAAGAAGGAAAGGTATTTATTAATAGAACATGAAAAAAATTGCTGTAGCTAATTAATCTGTGTTTGTGTGATGCTCTGGGTTTGGCGTATTAAAAAAAAAAAAAAAAAGAAATCAAACTCTTAGGAATAGTCAAAAATTTAGTAGCAGGGATATGACAAAATAAAATTTAAAAAGGCCTCTTTCCATCTCTTCTCCATTTTTAAGAATTCTATAAATTAGTCCACATGTAACCTGGTAAGTACTGCAAATAAGGCATAAAGAATATCTTGATGGGAAAGTGGATCCTAATACTGAGTTCTGTCCATCCTTGTGATGAGACTAGTTCTGGTAACTCTCAAAAACCTGGATCTTACCTGTCAGCATCCTGGGTGTGATCCAGTGTCTGTTACCTCCATTTCAGTTTGTTATAAGTTTGTTTTGTCCACTTAATTTCTTTTCTTTTTTTTTCCTTCCTCTCCTCCTATGCTAATGAATATATTTCTCCTTGCTCCTGAAATCTGTTCACTCTGGTTCTCCCTGTAACTCATTAACATTCTTCTTTGCAGAACCCTTGCTGGTATCCATCATACATAAAGCCCATGAGCCAACTGGCATAACATCTTTCATTAAAACTACCTGAGTGCTTTGAAGCTCAGCAAGGTGGACAAAGTTGTAATCAGCAGCTAAGATTAAAATAATAATTTATGTTTGGCTTCTAAAGAAGCTGTTTGAAATGAATGATCTTCTTGTCCCAAGGTAATGAACTGTGCAGGTGAGACTGCAGCATGTTGGTGAAGTTGAAAGGAATTTGGTCAATAGGCTGCTTAACAACCCACACCAGTAACAGAACCTGATTTAAGAAGTGCAGAAGTGATATTTTAAAAAGAAATATTTGGGCTTTGGTTCCTTCAGCACTATTAGGTCTTCCTTTTGGAGTGTAGGAACTGTAGAAGTCTTACAGAAAGATGAGTAAATAAGGACTGAGGGGAGAACAGCTTCCTTCTCTTTCTCAGTATTCCAAACCTGATGAAGTAAAGGGCAGTTTCTACTCCTGATTCATGTGAATATTGGGCTGGATCTGAAATTGGCATTTGGTTTTTATTTTCCCTGTCCAGCTGAGATACTGGAAATGTGCACAATGTGGAATTTAAATTTTACCCAACTTTGAAAACAAATCAGGGGTTTGAATGAAATACGTACTTCAAGGTCTGAACACAGACACTTCTTTAAGAACTTGAACACTTTGGTAAGAAAATTTTTTGTGCCATACTTTACGACTTGAAATGAGAAAGTACCTGAGCTACTGTCCAGAACTGAATGGAAACCAAAGCCACATGAGCACTGCTGATAGGTAGGTTTATGATGATTAAAAAATTCGAAATAAATTAACATACTAAGGCAATTGAGTCGATGATACATGGTTTGAGACCAGAGTCATGACCATCCCCTTCTCTCCCTTCCTATTGTTTCACTTGCCACCAATAAAATAAAACCATGATTTGGGTCCTTAGCGTGTTAAGTATCTGAAACAGCAAGCAACAGAGTTGGTGTGTGATCTGCTGAAGAAAGAATGATCTCTAAAAAGCTTAGGCTGAGAGCTTCCTTCTGCTTTTCAGGTGTTTTGCTGTCTGTTAGGATACAGGCTTTGTCATGTGTTGCAGACACCCAGTTTGCTTTCTGATTTCAAGGAAGTGCAGTACTTTGTCAGAGTTCTTCCCCTGGGCTTGTTGTGTTTGCTGAAAAAAAACTCCACCTGGACTTGTAGTGGGGTTTGCTGAAAAAAAGTGTAATATTAAAGCTTACTCCTTTTCCCTTTCCTTCCCTTTCCTTTCTCTTTTGCAGACATATTACTAATGCTACATTGGCCATTTTGAAGGGAGAGACAGTTCCACTTGATGTCTTGCAGATCAAGGTAAAAGCATCTGCTTATTTGGCACCCCGTGTTCCTAAAACATTCCTGTTCTCAGGTTGTTCTTTTTACATGGACTGCTGTTTCCTCTGTGTCATTCTGTCATGAATTTTAGTTTATGATATCAGCAGTCCTGGTAGCAATAATTTCTCCACTGTATGCTATGACATCAGATAGTCTCAACTGGAGAAAACACCTTAATGCCTGAGCATCTGTTTTTGAAGCTGAGAGAGCACAGATGAATACAGAACTTACTGACACCAATGTTTCTGTAGAAATGGTGAGAGATAACAATAGTTATCTGAGCTGAATTAATGCATTCATATGTATCGTGGAGTTAATAGCTTTCTTTTACAAACTGAAGAATGTGAAATTGGAAAAACCTTTGACCTTGCTCAGTGTGTTTTTTGAATATTATTTTTGTGTTACGTTGTAGAATTGACATTTCTGCAGCAAGGACTTAGTGTCACTGTGCAGAGCTCCTTGCTTATGGGTGACAATATCCACAAAATGAAATGGCTATTGCTGGGTGTATAGTCAAATTCAAATCAACCTCTTCAAAACCTCACCTCTTATATTCCTCTCTGGCAGCAGATAAAATGTGCAACACTTAAATTCTGCTTAGCTTTATTGATATTAATTATTTATCATACTTTTTATATGAAACTTCACATTTGGAATTAATCAGAAATCAGTTTTTATATAGAAATTGTATTTTTCCAGATACAAAAAAGAAAGTTGGCAACCAGAGGAAACAATTTTGCTATATATTTTTTTTTTTTTTTTTTTCTCTTTACAGGGAGAAAAGGAACAGCCTGTGTTTGCAGTGACTGGTTTAAGATGGGGATCTTACAGGGATGCAGAAGCCAAAGTTAGCAAGTGAGAAAATATTGGCATTGGAAACTGTACCTTTTTTAGCCACTGTTGCCTAAGAAGCCACACCCCCCTCTTGTAAAGAAGCCTTTTCTGAGCGCAGGTGTTTGAGGGCAGAAGCAGCCGGGCTGTCGCAGGCCTGAGCGGGGAGCACATTTCAGCATCCTGGCACTTGAAATAAACACTTCCTTGGTGCTGACCTGTTCTATTAAGTATTTCCTTTCTGCTTGCCCTGTGGTGCCCACTTCTGGAACTTTTTTCAGGTTGTATCAGTGGGAAAAGCTCTCCCTTGAGTAAAATGTAAGTAAAGTAATTGGCCATTGTTTTTCATCAGCTGCCAATGAAAAGACGTTTGCAGACTCTGTAACTCAATTCCAACAAGGGAGGTCGGATGCAGGAGAAGAGCCCTTCGGTTCCTGCCAGAACTGGTGGGGACTCTGCTGTCTGATGACTGTTCTCTGAATGTTAAACTAATAATTGTTGGGCTTTCTCCAAATGGACCTTTAATATGCCACTGTCTTTGTATCAAATGACTGGCATTATCTGGTGAAGGGGCAGCCGGGCCTAAGCACTTCGCTTCTGAAACTGTTAGGGAGGAATTGTAGCACATGCCTTTGCTGCACAGCTGTAAGGAAAATACCATGCTTTTTGTGAATGAACTGTCTTTGTCAGAAGCAAGAGGTAGCAGAGCTCTAGAGTCTGTTAAATATTCAAGTAGGTGTGAGAGGTGATGTGGGGTGGGGGGGTGCAGGAAATAGGGAGTTTGCTTGATTTTGATGTGAGGATCCTTCGAATGAATGTTTGCTAGCCTTGTTGTTTTGTTACTGAAGCTGTTGATTTTTGTTTGTTTTCTTCAGCCTCATTCCTTATTGCATGTTGTGGAGATCATCCCACTGGCTGTTAGACCACAGACCTTTAAATCATTCCCAGTTGTGTCACATAACTAGGTCAGATTTTGCTACTGCAGTGTCACACTGCCTGTAGTGAAGATTGTACACAGCATTTTGGTGATCAGTAACTCAGGAAGGGTGATGCCACTGCTAAGCTGCTGGATATGTATAGAAAAAGCTGAAGGTTGTAGAGCACCACTAACTTCAGTGGCAGACAAGTCTGTGTGCTCTGACTTCATGCAAAATCTCTCACTTTCCCAATATTGATCAGTGGATGTCTTAGAAGTTCTATTTATGTTATTTTTTTCAGGTACTGGTACCTTGGGCCTCTGAAAACCAAAGCAGCTCACTTGTTCAGTACATTTAAGGTAAAGAGTAATTGTGAGGAAAGTGTTTTTGAAATTGGGGAATGAAAAGCCTGACAGTGCCATTTATCTGCAAGACTTTGTGAAGGATTCTGGTAACAATATAAAATGGAAGCAAGTCTTGAGTTACTAAAAAACCTCCCAATTGCTGCAAGATCACCAGGGGGAGCCAGCGGCCAGGCATCGAGACTGGAGAGCAGAGGTAGTGCTGAAGTACTTTCACCTATTCTCAACAGTCTTTCTTAGGATATGTCATTCTTATTTATTTATCTGGCTCAAGTGTCTATAGTTAGACTGCTAATGCACGTTGATAATCAGACTTCCACCTGTAGTAAAATCAACATGAAAATTAATATCTTGTATTTCACCTTAAACTCCTCTGTTGGTTAAAATTGATCTCGGAAACATTAATATTTGACATACACGAAAGCTGTCCCTTGCTTTTCCTGTTCTCTGAACACATAAGGAGCCTCATGAAAGGCTGTGGAAATACCCAGGAGTTGGTACAGTAGATCAGGTTGTGTAGTCCAGCCATGCTGTCTGTCACAGTGGCAGGGAAAGTGGATTCCATTGGTGAGCTATTCATTGTGCATTAAAAATTGCTGTTTAACCTGCTGAAAGTTAAAGAGAAGTGCTCACTTTTTCTGCTATTAAGACAGAAGAGTTTCTACGTTTTCTCACCTAATTGTGGTATTCATTGCTCTATGCACCTCTTAAATTGTAATTCTGTTAATTTCTATAAGAAATTACTCTAGACTGTTGAGCTTAATCTCTTCCTGGCTTGTCTTTGCTGCTGTGCACTTCATTTTCCCTGGTTTTGCTCTACCCATCTTCTGAAAAGGATGACCTGTAGTTGAAAACAGTGTAAGGGGAAAGATCTCACCTCTGATACTGGTAGGGGCACTGTTGTGATCATCTAAAATATATGGGTTTAAATTATCCCACTGTTTATGTATTGCCCTCCTGATAAAACCTCTGTTTGTCCTGTTTATTGTGTAAGTATAATTGTGGAGTTTTTCTTTGCTTTCAGAGATGTGAGGTGAATTAGCTTAACAACCTTTGCTCTATCATCCAAAATTACTTTTTAAGTTTGTTCACAGAAAAATAATTATATTGAGTACATATGGGCTCTTGGCTGGGTTATTTTAGTATATACATTTAAAAATCATATTTTCTCTAAGTCCTGTTTTGAGCATTTCAGAAATCATTGTTAAAACAAAATAGGAGAAAATAACCTCTGTCAGCATCTGGAGCTGAGGTTTTTCTATAACCCATGGGTTTCTGGCACTGGAATCTGAACTATCCCTGAGACTACTATGCAATTTTTTTAAATCCTTTTTCCCCATCAGATGCTTTTATAAAGCTCACCTGACTTGCCTAAGACCTGTTGTATTGCTGTCTCTAAGCACCTGATTGTAAGGTCAGAACTTGACTGAGTTGTAGAATAACAAAGGCCTGCCAGGTGCTAGTGCCCCTTGGCTACAGGCAGTGCTGTGGTGTTTGTCTGTTTGCACCAGGTCCTGCTGTGCAGTTGCTCTTTTGAGTTTGCCACTGTGCTGTGAAGAAACCAGTTGTGCTTCCAGACATTAATGTTGACCTTGCCAGTGTAGGTTGCTCCCTCCAGCCAGAAGCAGCTGTGTCACCTTGCCACACATCAGCAGCAAAGAAAAACATCCCTTTACCTTCTGCTTATAGAGGGGAAAATACCTCACTTTTGTGTGGGGAACAGATTTGTAGGCCTGGGAGCTGTGGCTAATCTTTTTCAAGGAGATAAAATGTCATGTCACTTACGAATCTGGAGGCTGGAGAGCCATAAAGCATGCTGAGGCAGTGGTAGTATCTGGGTAGCTCTACAGGAGTACTTTGGAGCACAGAATGAATAGGCTAAAGAACTAAGCAGAATCAACAGGCAGGTGCCAAACCAAAGGCCCTTTCTTTTCTATCTGTCTTTTCCATGTAAATCCAAGGAATGGCCTCAGAAGCATCAAGCTGCTCTTATGTATCTGGGTCCAACTGAGAGACCTCCAGAAGAGCCAGATGAGAAACCACCCAGACCTCCTTTGTATGTGAGGCTTTACAGACGACTTTGGTTATTCTGGTCATCTCCTCCAAAAGGTGAGATGTGTCTTTTGGCTTAAACTCAGGGACAGGCTTACAGCTCTAGTAGATCAGAGAGGGGTTTTTCCTACTTTACTTTTATGCATTCTCATTTTTATATTATTATTATATATTATTTAATATTTTATATTATAAAACTGTGACTTTGTCAAGGTGCTTACAGTGTTACCTGTCAGAAGTGGAACAGAGTAGTCTTGCCAGTGATTGTGGTCTCATGGAAAAAAGTGCATTTGTAAAGAACCCAAGGTGTTCCCCGGGCTCACAGTTTCCTGCTATTGCTGTGGAAGCCTCCATAGGTAATACTTGGCACTTCAGGGGAGCGTCTTGAAACCTTCCTCCTGTGGAATGACTTCTTAGTAAGCTGTTGAGAGAGGAGCAGACGTTGTTCTCCAAAGTAGGGGGGAGTTGCTGACACAAGAGTAAGAAATTTTACTTAATGCAGAACAATAAAACATGGGTCATGCAGAAGCCTGAAGTTTCTCTCAGTATATTAAATTTCTTCCCCTACAATAAATTTTCTTCCGTGTGCTTTGTGAGCCTCTCTTGGGTTGGG
This sequence comes from Corythornis vintsioides, assembly GCA_025447755.1. NCBI lineage: Eukaryota > Metazoa > Chordata > Aves > Coraciiformes > Alcedinidae > Corythornis > Corythornis vintsioides. The sequence continues at coordinate 15,622 of JAOEGS010003584.1, forward strand.
TTGTTAGCCAAGCAGTGCATGTGTCAGACTGCAGAAGGAAGGGGAGCAGGTATTTTACACAATCTAGTATGATGCAAAGTCCTTCTCCTTCCTTATTGCCTAGCAGAGGTGAATTAGGCAGAAGCATGAACTACACACTTAAGAAAATATGAGTGAGTGTATGAGAACTGAACTGTAGAGTTTACTTCTATAGAAAATACCTGTTACCACCGCATCCTGAACACTGGATTCTTGATTTTTTTTGGTAGCAGCACTTGGTGTGTTTTCTAAACATACTAGCCCAGGAGATCTGCTAATCCCTGGGCATAAGGACTCACAGGGCTGCCATGTAATGTGCTTGGTAGTCTTTCCTGCTACAGTGTGAATACTGTTGGTGTTTTTTTTCTTTCCTTCAGAACTGACAATCTGCCTTTTCTTTAAATGTTGATGTTTGAAAGAAACAAAGCTGGTGGCCACAATGGGTCGAGTAATTTTGGAGCTGCCATTGGTGTTTCATGCTTCATAGCAGTGAAATTATGATCTGTGTAATTAAATTCCATTTAATGATATGTTCTCTTTTGGATTCACAGAAATCCCCCAGGAGACAACACCAGAGGACTGGGAAGAACTGAGTCTGTCCACCATTGAGCTTTCCATTGCAACTCGGAACAGGCGGCTTGATCTGATGGTAAGACCACCAGGTCCAGTATAACTGGATTCCAAATGCTGCCTGCACACAGTTTTCCTTTCTTGCTGAACTCCCATTCTTGTGTCTATAAGTAAAACTTACTGGCCCAGGCAAGGAGGGGCCCATGACTGAATCCAGGAATGAGCAAGTTTCAGAGCCAGTGTAAAAGCACTGGAGACCCCTGTAAAACTGGGATGCAATGGGATCAAGAAGAATTTCTACAACAAGAAGATTTCACTAGCCAGATAAAAACTTTAGGATAGCCCAAGAGAAAACAAAGCATCAAAATAGGCACTCCTTTCCTTCTTGTCCTGTGGGAGAATAATTCTGTTTTATCAGCTGGAGCTGGAAGGAATCTGAGCCTTAATGTCTGCCTGAAACTGGCTTTTTCTCTCTCTTTTGGCTTGCAGAGCAAAGAACTGGGGCTAGAGAAAGGGCAGAAGCTACTCTGAGTTGAAGGGCAGAAAATGCAGGTGGTTATGGAAGAGTTAGAACCAAGGGATCAAGGGAATTGTTCCTGTCCTAACCTTCTCAGCATGTTTGTGCTGTTCATTCACTGCTTTCAAACCTGGTTTTGGCTTATATCTGTGCTTTGGTGCAATTTAATTGCTGGAAAAGCTGTTTGGGTAGACGTCAGTCTTTAATTTTACTGGAAAATGCTAACACGGGGGTCCCATGCTGGTGAATTGCTCTTCATGTTTTCCTCGTGGCTGCAGAAAACCACTGCCACTACACCCAGATTATCAGGAGGTGTTGAATTTACTTCACTGAGTTTCTTGCTCAGAGTTCTGGGTCTTTAAGAACCTGAAAATTTGTGTTATGTCAATGTGTCTTCTTTGTAGGATCAGAGAAACAGAACCAAACAGGCACATCTATTCTTACAATTTCCTTCTGTTTTCTCCTTACAACGTAGCACATACATTTCTGTTTCGTCAGTGGCTTCTGATTGGGACCACCAGTGTCCTAGTAATGGTAGAAACTAGATGGAAAATACTATTTGGTTCTTTAGTAGTTTCCAGACGGCACTTGAACAGAAGACTTCTGGTCACTAAACTGGATTGGAGTCAGTGATGTAAAGTAAAACTATCTCATTGCCACAGACTAGCCCTTATGTCTTTTTCGTTTGGTTGGGTTTTTTCTCCTTTATGATTTCAATATACACTTTAGTAGTGGTATTGAAGGAAGAAGTGAGGTAGGGTTCTCAGGTCTCCTGCATAACCTAGCGCAACAGACGAGTTGATGTTAGGGCAGTTGCACTTTTCTGGTTTTAGAACTGGAAGTATCTTGATACTGCAGCTGTTTTTCTACAGATATGAACGCCTTATAGCTGTTTTTAACTCCTGCACTTGAAGCCATTGTCCCTTTAGCCATCAAAGCTGAACAAAAGCTCTCTCAAATCAATACCAGGGCGCATCTGCTGAGTATCGTCAGCTGCTCCTGTCTTTGTGTCTTACCTCAGGTTCATGGCTGGGCTGCCCTGTTGAAGAGAAGCTGATAAAGCCATACAGGTGCAACTCAGACTTTGCCAAGCCAATCTCTGCTGAAATGGCAAAGAAATAAAGCAAGATATACTATTAGATGCATTTATTTTTACTTCAGTAATTTTAATTGCATCTGCAGTAGGACTTCTGCCAGGACAGAAATGTCAAAAGAGATAAATAAAAAATGAATTGCATCTTAATCAAAGTTGTTTTCCTGGCAAAAGCTTTATAGTTGGTTTAAGGGCAGGCTGTAAATAGAAAAGAAGCTAAGTAAGGAGTTTAAAGGAATGATATCAAGAACACTTTGACTTCCAATCTGTATTGTTTAAAATTTTCTTACTGTTGAGTTTGGTGGCCAAATGTTGTGTCATTGTACTATTGCTTAAATTCATGAAAGACCCATTGATTAGAAATTCTTGTCAACACAAGTAAACCCAATTTCTGTCTTTAATGTGTGTGAAATGTAACAAAGCCAAACATGTGACTCACTGTTTCATTTCTTGTGTTATTTATTTTTTAATACTCATCAGTGGGAAGTTACTGTCTGTTATGTATAATCTGAATCTCAAGCTGAGAGTCGAAAAAAGCATGAAATGCAGAAATGTATTTTCTGCTTCCTTTTTTTGGACAAAGAACTGGGCATTTTGTGAATGTATTGCAGCATCATGGGTGTGGCATTTAAAATGTTAACTGCTTGATTTCTGAATCTTTTTCCACAGCGCACTGAAGACTCCATGGATATTTGCATTGAAGCAGATACTGTCAGCAAAGGACAGTTTGTAAGCAGAGGGTATGTATGGGAAAGCTGTGAAAAGATGACAGTCTCTGCATGGGTTTTAATTCTGGCAAGTGTCCTGCTTTCTTCTGATCTTTAGCTGCAGAATTTCAGGAGCAGAGGACTGCAAAGGACACCAGTCAGTAATGCTTCATGGGGATCACTGGTTTTGTTCTTTAACATTCTTATTTATTTTCTCTTTTTGGAAACAAAGCAGAGCAGTACACCTGGAATTCTTCCTAGCTTTTGAGTTTGCTGTACCTTTCATTTTTTTCCCCATTGCTATTGATCTGTGTTACTTGGGTAATCCTGCCCTGGTACAGACAGCCATCCAGACATCCCCAAAACCTTTTAGCCATAGCTGCTCAGTGGATTGAGAAGCGGGTCATAGAGCTGGTAGGCTTGTGCTTAGTGGTATCTGGAATTTTTGAACTCTGATTAGACAGGCCCTGCTTCTAAGTAGAAAGCTCCCTTGACTCAATAACTCTTGTGAGAAATTAGGTCTGAACTGGAGGAACTTTTGGAAGATGTCGAGTTAACCAGAGATTTTAAGCAAATGTGTTGGTGCTGCTTGTACATGGAGTAAGAAGGCTGCAGGTATGAAGAAGCAGTAGGGGACAAGTGAACGTGTATTGCTTCCATTGTGCTTGAAATGGTGTCATATAATGTGCTTGTTCCTCCTGCTCTCACCAGACACAAATCTGAGCTGCTTTTTGCAGCTCCTCTAGAGAGTCCCACTAGATAATATGCTGCATCTTCAGCACAGTTTTTACCAACAACAGATTGTAAATCCAAGACCATTCTTCTGCATGTTACCTTTTATTTGCCAATACTGTTTTCTAGTCTTAGAGCTCCCTCTAGTGAAATCAATGGAAATCAATGGTACAACAGTTGTACCTGCTTGTCATCACCCTAGTAATTCCTACAAGTATATCTTGTTTATAATACTAATAGCAGCAGCAGGCCCACAATGGCACCTCTAGTGGTATAGGATGTTCTGACCAATGCATACACAGTAGGTAGGGTTACCACCTCCAACTGCTTTTAAACTGCATGAGCCATGTGGGCTACGGGTTGCTTGGGATTGAAATCTCTGCTTTGAAGGCTACAGAAGGAAAGGAGGAGGAGATTTTTCCATTAGCAGCAAGAGGAATCTAACCTCTTAAAGGAGGGAGACAAAGGAGATGCTATGCTGGTTTCTTGGACACTTCAAAAATGTGGATGAATTTGTGTGATTGAAGGGAGAGGTATTCAGGTGTAGGCCCAGTGTAAAGAATGTCTCCCTCGTGGACTGGCTGTGCTTCATGCAGTAGCATGTCACATTTTCTGACTGCAATTATGCAGAAAAAAGCTTGAGATGAGGGTTAACATGCCCTGCTGGCTAGAGCTAATTAGAGGCAGTACCAGAAGCTTTGAGCTGCTGTTCAGGCAAAGCTCAAAGCAGCAAGCTCTTTTGATTAAATAGTGCCCAAAAGTCTGTAGGCAACAAAGAAAGAGAAAGACGAGTGTATGGGGTGGGGGAGCAGTGGGAGGGACTGGTTAGTCCTACAGAGGGGAGTTGGTACAGAAAAAATGGGCCCTGTTTTTGCAAGGCAAAATCAGGGTCTTCAGAGAAGCTCTCCACTGCACGATGCCCTTTGGCAGCCAGGTTTGAATCAAGCCCATTATTAGAGGCTCCCCATTGCCCAGCATGAACAGAATTTTCTTTGGAAATGTATAAAGAAGCTCTTTTCTCTTTTTCATCTTTTTAATGCATAGTTTTAAATTTACCAGAATTTGAGGGGTTGGAAAGGTTTTTAGGGAATGTATGTTATCAGGGCAGATACCAAGGTGGACTTTTTATATTGAAGAGAGCACTGAAATGAGCTGATCAGAACTGGTGGATCACACAGAAGAAACCACACATCCAGAAGGGAAACTACCATGCAGGCTCAGTCAGTGGAGTTGGGTAGGGAGAAGCATCGTGGTGCTGGAGGGCAGCTGCTGTTGGATTTCAAAGAAAAGGAGTAGGTCATCCCAGGATCCAGCTGGAGATCAGATTCATGTGAAAAAGAGCATCTACAGCAGGGGTAGAGCTGATGCTTAAGAGAAGTTGGGTACAGAGCAGGTGGTTATACTGTAGTGCTTACTAAGAAGTGCTGGATGGAAGGAAAGTGGGCGTGGAAAGTGTACATGGTAATGCACACTCTGGTGTCCAGTTTAGATTCTGATTATGAAAGGGTGTAAAGCTGTCACTCCAGGGCATGAATACAGTCACCAGTTATGGTGCAGAAGACTCTGAATCATCAAACATTGGCTCCTTCTGGAGATGAAAAGTAGGTTAAAACCGTGTACATTACCTGCAGTAGGTGTCGTGGTTTTCTCTCTGTCCCACTCTGTATGTGACTCAGCATACAGAGTGGACAAACAGCCAACTGAAACTGAAACTGTTGCTGTCAGGCTTTGGTCTTGCTCCTCTCTGGTGTCGAGAATGAGCAGAATCCCATGGAAAGTTTCTCAGATCCTTATATACTGGGTCACAAGAGGGGCAGTCACTACAAGTGGAGTTGTGTCTATTTGCTTCTGCCAGAGTTCTCCTTTGACTGACCCTTAGTTCCATGTCTTTTCTCTTTTAAGATACCTTGACCCCATAATTGCCTCTTCATAGAGCCATGTTTACGTTCATGGACCAGAAAAAACCTACTTGCTTACCAGAGTGCAATATCTAGGAGCTTGCATGTTAAACTTCAAGCAGGTTAAACTTGAAGCAGTGAATCTTGTTTGTACAGCGCTGTATAAACTGACAGTATTGCATCCCATCAATGATTTATCATTTATATTGCCAGTAGGATATTTAATTCACTCACATTCATGCATTAATCTTTTAGTATACACATATTTGATTAAACCCAAACTTTCCACAGTTAATACTGCTTCTGTCCTTCCCTGCCCTTTGCTATCTGAGCTTTTCTTCCCTTTTTTTTTGATTATCACCTCCTGTTTGAACCCTCTCTTCCCATGTTTTTTCTCTGGGATTTTCTGTGATTTTTAAGAGATGCATATGTTGCTCAGGAAGGCTTGGTGTGTATAGGGAGCTTCTGACATGTTTTTGTCAGCAAAACAAATAATTGTCCTTTTCCTGAGAAATATTTAAATACACTCCTCTTTCATATCAGTCTACAAAATAGAAAAGTTTGGGACAGCTGGCGTTGCCTGTCAGAGGAAAATCTGTACTAATTCTGCCATGCTTGAGAGCTGTGATCCATTAACACTGTAACTCTGCTCTCCACTTTGCTATTGGTGTGTTGCTGTCTGGAGAGGGGCCCAAACTGGGGGGTTACTGCTAGGGTGTGGTGTACCCTTTGTCAGAGGTCAGACGAAAGGTTGTGTGTGTTTTCAGTCAGGAGGTTAGAGATCGCTCAGTGTCCCCAGGAGCTTGTGCTTGCTCTGCAAGGTGCTGTTCTTCAGCAGTTGGTCCAGTGACAGGACTGCAACCCAGGTCTTGAAAAAGATCACCTGTGGCACTTGTACCACTAGCTTTCTAAAACAGGCAGCTGCTTTCTACATGCTCCCATCTGACATCCACAAAAGTAGGAAAGTAGCACTTCTGGAGTGCAGTATGTAAGAGTCTCACAGGCACCAGAAGACAGAGTGTAACTGACAAAAACAGATACATTATTTGGAATGGGTACAATTATGTTCTCGGGGTTTCTACACAGGAATTAGATAAAAGCAGCTGTTAAGAAGCACTGTGCTGACTGGTGTTTATATGAGAGAGGGATTTGTTTTTGTTTGCTTGCTTGCTTTTTAGATGGTAATTCAGTGTTTCAATGTAACTATAGTTATATCTTTTTTTCGGTTTAGGGTGGTTTAGTTTGCTGGTAGATTATGTGGGTGCATGGGATATAAGGCAATGGTAGTCATTGCAGAAATTGTACAGTTCAGCACTTAAGTGAGGGACACAACACTGTGCTTTATGTTCAAATATACAAAACTATATTCAGATATATTCAGTGAGCCTTGGAGCGGAAGCTGATTGGAGGCTGTCAGTGCATGCTGGTTTGTATTGATGACAGTGGAAGTGGGAATGTCCATTTTATTTTCTTAGAGTTAAACCCACAAATACTTGTATATATACATAACATATAAATTTAGCAAATGCATAGTGATTTACCAACCCACAATGATGTGTTGTCTCTAAAGATGGCTGGTTTTGAGAGAAACACCTCCTTACCTTACCTCTCTTTTGGTTTGGACAGAAGTCAAAAGATGTGTGATCCATATATGTGCCCTGAAGGGAGTCAGCATATCCAAGCCAGCAAATGCATCTTGCAACTTCCAGAGGTGAGAAGCTGAGGGAACTGAAAGACTCCTGTCACTTTATTTCATCATACAAGTTGATGCTGCACATAAAGAAATCCCTACACCAAATCTGGAGGTTGATTACACTGATTGAGACACTTGGTTCCTCAGTGCAGCAGCTGAGTCCCTGGCTGGGAGACACACACTGGAGTTTCCCAAGTGGTTTGTAAACCAGAGGGTTTCCACCAGTAAATAGTTGCAGACCTTTTATGTAGACAGTGGTAGTTGCAAAGGGTCTCCTACTCAGGTGTATTGCATATGAACACCTCCTTAGTATTGAAAATGTGTGTACATTTTACTGTAGAAAGGATCGTGCTGTAGAGAAGATCAATTTTAGAAACTTTATGGAGACTGAGGAGGGTGAGACAAGGCAATGGGACTGAGATCACTACGGGGAAGTGTCTCAGAACGTTGAATAGATGAGGCTGAAAAATAAGCCCAAACTGCCTATGTAATCTAGATTAGCCTTTTGATGCCTTGGAAAGAAGAGGCTGTTGATGCAGCCCTGGGGAGGGTGGTTTCTTGTTTTTACAAGGTTGTGAATCAATCTCATAAGTAATTTCTATCCTCAAGTGATTGATCATTCAGCTAAATAATACCATATTAAGGGACAATAGAATGTGCTGAAAGGTGAAAAAAATCTGTTGCTACCAAATGAAAATAATGAAGTATGATATGATTGGCCAGCATCCTAATACTTGCACTGAACTTCCAGCAATTCTGAAGGAATACTGTAGAGTGCAGCTGAGCCCTAAGTCGGGGCTGTTTGTACTGCACCTGCTGTGAGGATCTTCAGAGCTGCGAGCGTAGGGCACAGAGCGGCGCTGCCCAACTGACCTGGCTCTGGTGAAGGGACTGGAGGCAGCTCAGATGAGTCTCACCACCCTTGCAGAGAAGCAGGATCTTTGTATTGTGGACTACTGGACCTCTGGCTCCCAGCACCTGTGCTGTTTGCTCTGATCTGTGCTGTTGTGGTGTACGGTTCACTAGGAGTTCTCCAAGTGTCCCTACCTTGAGTCAAGTGCTTTCAAAGCAGTCACCAGCTTTGTTCAGATAAAATAAATCTGTCTTTGTCTTGACAAATGGTTTAAATCATTGGTGACTTTATCAGCATTAAAGAAAACACTAAAGAAGATTCTACTGCTGAGTAATTCCTGACCCATGAATTACTTTGGATCTCACATTTCAGATCAATATAGTAAAACAATACCAAAAGGTGTTTTAACATGGATTTAATAGGTGTTATTTAACAGGCACTTTGCAGATTAGCTTGTGTCACCACTGGCAGACCAAGATCTAAGTGCATGTCATTGTAGTTCCAATATCAAAAAATCCTTCAGTATAAACAATGTGAGTCATTAAATCTCCCTAGCATTTAATTATCACCAATTAACAACTCAGTGAGGTAGCATCTTATCCAAGAGACTCTTAATATATTATGTGCAGTGAAGGAAGCTCACTGTGTTGCAGAGACCAAATAGGCTGGCAGGTACAGGGAGGGGGTCATCTTGGCTAAGACTCAAATAAGTTTACAAGTGCAGTCAAGTTAGCAAAATGAGGTGTCTGCAATAAAGCATTGCTGAATAATATGCTTGATGTTTAACCCTGATCAGCACTATTATCTGCACGCAGGGCACCGAGGGCTCCTTTGGCATTGATAATGAGGAGTATGAAGCCATGCCTGTGGAGGTGAAGCTGTTACCCCGGAAACTCCGGTTCTTCTGTGATCCCAGGATGAGAGAGCAGATGCTCCATGCAGCAGTACAGTGAGGATTCACATCAAACGGGGCCAGTGTTTACCAGTCTCATCAGGGTCTCTTCAAGGCACGAGACCTCACTAACTGTATAAACCCCACCAGACTAATAAGCCATTTGGCTATTTTTATGCGCACAAGGTACTTCCATTGGAAGTGGCCAATGTTGCCAAGTCTCAAAGGGGCTAAAAATGCAAATGAAAATTATTCTGAGAAGTTCGTGTTAACTTGATGGCTCCCCCCCACCCCCCAGAAGCCATCAGTTTTCCATTTACAGCACTGCAGGCTGAGTGCTGTGCCAGATGCTACTGCTTTATTGCAATTGTACATTAAAGTAAAATGCAAGCATGCTTGTCCTTCTGTTTTAAGAGCTTGGGTCTGCTTTACCTGTGTATACATCTCACAAAAACGGAGATCTCGCAGAAGTTATTTTGGGGGAATAATGCTAAGGAAGTCTGTGAAATGGAGTTGCCACATTAAAACAGGCAGTTCACTGTCTACTCAGTCACACAATGTAAATTTGAGATTGGTGATACAGAGCTCAGAGGAAGTTAAAATCCCCTGTGTATCTGGGTGAGACATTTATTTTTTTATCTTGCCAGCTTCAACAGCAGAGTTCCAGTTAATAATAGAGAAGAAATGCATTCCTTTGATCAAGTTTAGGTATATTGCACAGAAGCAAATGGGAAAATGTCAACATTGACCCAAAGCTGCATGAAGTACACATGGAAAGACTCTTACCAAGCCAAATGAGTCTCTTTTTGTTGTAAGTATTCCTTTTATTCCTGTCATAGTATAACACAAATAAGGGCATCCAAATAACTTTTATTGTTCCCTGGGTCCGGTTACTCTTCTCTAATGTAAACAGTGCTCACCACTCCTGCAACCCCCCTCCCCTTGAGCCTCACTACTGGAATGAGTTTTGGTGTTATTCTGAGCTCTTGTTTATAGCTTTGCTTTAATGGCTTTAATTACTGAAAGGAATTATTGTTGATAGGCAAGGTTATCTGTTTCCCTTATTAATAACTTACAACTTCATGTGATTCTGCCTTGCTTCCTTGAAAAAAATAACTTGATCCATATTTTTCTGCTGTGATTTATTGTTTATACGTGGTCCCTCTGTTACACTATGATCGAGTCTTAAGTTCATTTGCTGATTCTTGGCTGTAATCAAAATGAGGACATTAGTGAATTGGCTTCCAGCAGCTTTGTTGAAGGCTGCACTCTGGCTGCAAGCTGCTGCAACAGCATCCTCTGCTGGAGACTTGCTATAGGAAAAGTGTTTTGAAAGGTGAAATAGCAATGGTTTTCTGTGTGATGCTGGAACCAAACTAAATGCTTGAGTAGTCCTTCGAGAAACCAATTACCCAAGATACTGCGGCAAGCACTCCTCCATTTCTTATCTAAGATCTAGAGGAGCAGAAGCCTGCTCGTTCTTTGCAGTAGTTATGCTGATGATAGGGGCAGTGATGTGCTGTCTTTCTTTTTTGCTGCAGCCATTAAGAGTGCTCAGCAGACCTTCGGGCACTCCCTCTCCACGGAAGGTGCTGGCTGTGCTCTGCTCTTTTTGCTTGCCACGGAGACACCCGGAACGTTGGATCTGTAGCCACTGGCTCATTCAGAGTCAGGGGAAGTTCTCAACAAGTTTTCCCTCAAACTGATGCTGCATCAATATCATCAGCAATGTTTGTTAGTTTGTTTTCTCAAGTGTCAGGAAAGATGAGGCAGCAGTCCTTTCAAAAAGGTAAGCTTTAATTGTATTAAAAAATACCCACGTTTTAGTAAGCAGTTTCTCTACACAGCCACAGGCCTATGGGAGCAACCACACATCTGCAAGATGCAAACATCAGAGCTCTTAGAACTACAACCAGCCTGCTGCAAGGGGTGAGATGAGACGAACTGGCTTCTGGTTCTTGTACCATTTTACAGAGAAAATTACTATTTCTCTTCCCTAGTATAGACACACAACTCCCATTGCAATGTGATTCCCTACTTGAGGGTAACCAAGAGCTCCCTTCAGAATTAGTATTGTTGAAGGACCAAGGATCATCTGAGACATAGGCTGATATTTAACTATTCATATGAGCATAAGTCAAGTAGCTTGTATAAATACCATTCAAGTAATTTTTCTCCTTCCTCCCCAGTTCAGAGTATGGGGTGGTTCTAGACCTCTGAACTGCAACATTCACAGTGGAAGTGTGAGGAAAAATTTATATAAGACAAGCAGGGGCTGAACCCTCTATCTACAGTGTTGAGGAAAGGGCTCATGTCTAATATTTTTTTTCTGACAAGACAAAAGAAATTTACATACTCTTGAGACAGGAAGGAAGAGCAGGATCCTAGGTTCCACTTGTGAAAAAACAATCCCGACTCATTTTACAGTCAGTTCTAGAAGGGCTTAAAATATTGTAACATAAGAAAAAAAGGATAACAACCTAATGATGGACCAACCCAAGGCACCTGTTCATTTTAACCACAATTAAACATTTCTATTTTAATGTTGCATTAACCAGGACCTGAAATCTTGGTTCACCAGTGTCTAGTACCCCATTTTAGACAGACGTATTCTATTCTTCTGCTCAGTCAGTACATTCCTGCCCTTTGCAAAAGAAATGTATCTTGTCTTCAGTCTTCTCCCATAATCACTAGACCTCCAGAGGGGGTTGATGGAGGAGACAGCAACTAACTCAGAAGCAATAGCTGTGATGAAAGAATTTGGGTGCTCTCTACCTAGACTGGCATTAGGAGAGAGTGCTCTTGCCCTGCCATTTTCAGAAGCCACTGCCTTCCCCCTTCCCAAAGCAAAGCATGCCTGTCCCTTGCATAGTCTGTCACCAAGAGGGCCCCAGCTACCCCTAGCATTTTGCTCATTAACTTGAGCAGTTTTTAAAATGGAAGAAATATTACAGTAACATTGCTTTACAGGAGAAGCTGTACCTACACTGTACCTTCTCCAGAAAAGATGAGGGATCTTTTTCTGCTCTTGAGGGTGCTGGATAGCTAAGCTCATCTGTTACAGACATGACCAGTAGTTCTAACATATGTTAGAGTAACTACTTCATATATATGCTAGAAAAGGTTACTGGCCTCCAAGACAAATCGGAAGTCTAATTTAATGAAATACTCTTCTCTTAGTATCCATTATGGCTCTTGTACTTGGCTGAACCTTGCAGTGAGAAGACTTTAGCATGTTTTGAATGCCTGAGATGGTATCCCTTGTTCAGATTGAAAACCTAGCTTTACCCTCCAATACAGACAGTACAAGTATTAGTAATTCATTACTTGAGAATATAGTTCTAGTGCAACTTAGCTTAAGATGCAGTTATGAAGCTCTTGCACTCATGTTTAAATTCAAGCAACTACCAACAGAGAACCTGCAGTGTTAGAGAGGAACAGAGTGTCTACCAGGGCACAGGATATATATACATGGTTACTGTAACCACCATTCAACCTGGGCTCTGATCACAAGCAACTGACCAGAGGCATCATACCAAAGAAATTAAAGGCACCACTGTAAAGGCAATTACTTCAAATGGAGAAGAGGATTTTGTAATAACCAGCAAGGTCCTACCTCATGCCTCACTTTACTCCCTCTTAATTAAAAATACACCAAGTAACTGTCTCCCTTTCAGCTGCTTATACTCAAAGGGCAACTATTAAGTGCCAAGGAGAGGATTTTAAATGCCTGCACTTAACTGCCTTACCTTGAATTATGTTATCTCCTGGGAAGATTCAGTTAAATTGGCTCTAAACAAAACCAGCCTGCTGAACAAGCCTGTCCCAACCACGTCCCAACCAGTAACAATTTGTTTTGAATTATGTAGCCATTTATCAAGGATTTTCCACATGCAACAAGAAAAGCAATGTCTGTTAGAAAAGAAGAGTGCAGGTAGAAAGCTTTTTTTTTGCAGCATGGCAAGGAAGGGGTAGGAGTCTTTTTGTTCCATTTTTCTCTCTGGCAACTTCTTGACTTTTGTAGCTGTCACCTGACACAAGAGGCCACAGTACAAGGAAAGCAAAATCCAGCTGGGATAGGTAGCATGGATACTACTTTTACAGTAATCTGCTTGCTTTGCTTGATGCTTTTGCATCCACTCTGCTGCTAGCAACCGAAGACCTAGTTTTTGGCAAGCAGAGGTTTACTGTCAAATAGTAATTTGAGGAGGTTCTGTGGGGTGGGCTCTAGCAGCATTGTCTAGAAGACCCCACTTTGACTGCTCAGAGTGCTCTAAGCAGGGTGTGAGAAAGCTTCTGACTGCAGAGGCTGTAAAACTTCAGTGACAAAGCAAAGGTTCATTGCTATTAAGTTCAACAAAAGAACTACCAACATTAAAGAGAACAGAAAGTCGTTAACAGCTGAACTATGTAGCAGCCTTCAAGAAAGTGAGAGGAAGAAGTGCTAGAGACTAGGTTCACTTCCTTTTTTTACAGCTGGAGGAAGTTAATGTGACCACAACACAGTGCCAGCTATACCTCCTTAGGGGTCTTCAGTTTTAACATGCTGTCTGAAGTGAAGAAGTTAAAAGCACAGCAAGTGTGGGTCACTGTTATACTAGCAGTGTCAATTTAAAAACAAAGCCTTTACTTAAGGAGAAAGCTAGTCTTTCCATTAAATAACTAGCTTTGTTCTTTCCTCTTCCTACATTTTTTTCCCCCATCCTTCTGTGATGTTACAGCTGTGAGCAACTGGCAATACAAGCAACAGCATGTTTTCTCCTGTACAAAAATATCCAAACAGGCAGGGGAGTGACTGCTCAGAGACAGCAGATCACAGGAGCATAATATGCTGAAGCTCATACCAGTGAACTGTGCAATAAGCTTCATGAAGGCCCCTGATCCCACACCTCACTAGAACTTCTGAATCCACAGCAAGCAAAACTAGCCACACATACTGCAGATAAACTTCAAGGAAAAGCACCCTTCCTTCCAGAGGGAGACAATCCACAGAGGGTCTACTTGGAGAACATCTGCATCACCTGTTTAAAAAAAAAAATAAACTAGTGGATGAGACTTTGGTGGTTCAGGCTCTGTCTCATCCTATGAAATGTGAGCATAAATGGATATAACAACTACAGTTTGCATTTCTACAAACTGCAGAAAGGCTCCAAGGGTGGTGAAGTATGTTGTGGTAGAAGCAGCAGCTAATTAGCTATAGCCACAGTTCAGGAAGAACAGCATAAAGCTGATGCTACTACTGGCTGAAGGATCTTAGCCAAAGCAGAATGTCACACTTAGGACCCACAGCACTGCTTTTGGATTTCGCAAAGCAAAGGGATTCTCTTTATCAGGATAGCCTTCCTGGAGTGAACCACTGGTCCCCAATGAACTGAATACTATTCTTCCCACAGCACAAGAATACACTGTTCAGCTAGTTCTACAGCTTCTCTTCACAGAAAAAAAAAAAAAAAAAGGCCTCCTGTTAGACATTTCTTCTAGCAGCTGCACCAGTTAAGACCATACTCCAAGGGAACATCCTGCAGGCTGTGAAGCTGTTGCAGCTGAAAGGTCACATACTGCTCTCTGCCTCACACCGAAAGCCAGGGGCAGGGGCAGGCAGTGCTGAAGGCTTCTCCACAAAAGGATATCAGCAAGACCATGTTAAAGCAAAGGAGTGACAAGTACCATCTGCTACAAAGCAAGGGCTAGTGACATTAAAGCATAAATATTCAGCCCAGTCTGGCCCAGCACCATCTGAGCTGGGGCCAGAGAACACAGAACTGCACCTTGGCTCAGTGACGTTGGTCCCTGTTAATGGGAGACGATCTTGCTGGTTTGAAGATTTTTAAACCAAAGCAGGTGTGATGCAACTGAAAATCAGAGGAAGTGGAAGAAGGGATTTAGTAGAGGTGGTGCTCTTCTCCAGTTAGTTAGGAGATAGGTAGGAATAGTCTTTGACAGTTTATACCACCTGAAATGCTGGGAGTGAAACTGTGGCTCCAGTATGCAAAGTCGTAAGATCCTGTAGCACCCCTCATCCCAAACTCGCTTCTGCCATTGGTAAAGAAGGGTGGCTTTGTTCCAACTCAGCTGCTAAGAGCTGGATGAGGGGTGTTTAAAGAAGTCCTGGCTTTTTATCATTGGTTTAACTGTCCCACCAATGAACATGGTAGGGCAGATATTTTATGAGACTAGACCAGCAACAGGTTGTGCTGAAGCTCTCTTCAAATGGAAGAGGGAATGATAGGTAGGTTTTTCTGTCAAGTCTTGAGAGCTCAGCTACAGCATTTCACATTGGTCCCCATCAGACAAAGTGCTTTCCTGAAGTCTTCAGCCCTCAGATACCCAGGCTAGGCCAAAACCTAGTTATCACTGGCACCAATGAGGGTTGGTGCAAAGGTACCACTGGTCCTATCTAAACACAAAAAAAAAAAAAACCCCAAACCCACAAATGAAAGAGAAAGGGAGACAAAAACAAACATACAAAAACCTGAAGCAGATACTCATAAGGAAGTTGAGGGGGAGAAAATAAAATCACATTTTGTTTTAAAATTATAAATAGTCTCCATATAAAGCTGTTAAATAAAATTAGCTCCATCCAGTGGCTGTGGTGAGTTCCAGTGATCCTCCTTAGCAACGTCTGGTGATCTTTAAAAAGTTATCTTTTCTCCTCATCTCTCTTGCCCTTGGTTTTAAGTGCAGCAGGGGTTGTCAATGACTAGCATAACATCAATGCCATACACTTCCAGCAGGTCCATAAGGAAACTTCGATCCCCTTGGGGATCCAGGCCCATGCCTCGCGCATGGTCAGCTGTCAGCGTCTTATCCTGGCTGGCTGACACCTCCATCAGTGTCTGAAATATGCGGTTGTTCTGCTCCATGAAAAACCTATAGGATAAAAGCAGCTAAGGTGATGATGGCATTCAACCCAAAAAACAGATCGTATATTTGCCAAAAAGGGAGCAGAGCCCCAGACCTGCATTTAACCCCCTTTATTCATAGATCCCACCCTGTTAGATGACCCTCTAGTAGTTTTACACCCACCTTATGGATGACTCAGAACAAAGAAAGATCGACAATAACTTTGAATTCACAGTAGTGCTTCTGTCTGATTTCTGGTAGGCATTTTGCTCTTCAGAAGAAAGGCACAGTTATCAGCTAATGTGTACTTTGTGATAACCAAGTTGGTACCTCTGAACTATAGCTCTCATAAAGCAAAGAAGGAAACAGTGTTGTCATCCATCTAGGAAGCCACTGAGTAAATAAGTTCTCCATTACTGGCACAGAATCCAGCAGTGAGAGCTACCTCATACCTAGTGCTTTCCTAGGAGCATGCAGGGCTGGTCAGGAAGAGCTCTGAATACATCCATAAAGCTCAATGATGATAACTCTGTCCTGAAAGCCATTCAGACAATTTCATCCATTACTTCTCACCTGCTTCAGACTGAAAAATAGCAGCAGACAGTGAAGGGCTTCAGAGGTTCTAGAGGCATGGTTTTCATCTAACTCCATACTTCATACTCCATATCTAGTTCTGGTTCCTCTGTTTGCCAAGTACAAATCCAGTGACATCAACAGGCCAATCCTTCATGGGCAGGTCTTATCTCCACACTGTACCTTCCCCAGCATGGTACAGTGCCTGATTCCCATGGACTCTGTCCATTTCTGAGCCAAATGTTCTGGCATAAAAAGTCCCATAGTGCTTATGTTTTCAAAAATGGGAGGGTATTCTTCTGTTTTTAAAATTCCCTTCTTCTAGCACTTAAGAGACCCCAGCAGACACTAATATGGCTGCATTTGGCTTCTCAAAGTGAAAGGAAGATGATCTGATGAGGAAGACAGTCTGATTCTTGGATCTCTAGAGGAAGAGCTGCCTATGGAATTATGTTAACCATGATGTTTCATAATATGCCAAACCAATGCAACATGAAACTGTGAAAGAGGCTCCCTAAACCTAACAGTGACCAAGTATGTATTAGAGGTAAGCACTCACAAGATGAAAAGGTCCTCTTCACAGGAGCTACAGTCCTCACCCACTTCTTGAGAATACATTAACATCTGCCTGCGAGAAGAAAGAGACAGAATTGAACATACCTTCAGTAAACCTCACAGCATTATGTGAAGACAAGGATTATAACTAAATCTTCACATCCATTTCTTGGAGACCAATCAGACTGACAGTTGCCCTGATATCCAAGGTAACAGGATGGTCTTTATATGGCACTAGACTAGAGAGCAGGCTGTTTGCAGATCTACTACTGATCAGTGGTAAACCAAGAGTGAGTTGCAACCTCTGCTTCTCTTTCTGCCTTTTATCTTTTACAGAAGAATCAGAATCTCAGAGGGATTAGCTGATGTGGTGGGAAACACTGAAAATACTAAGACAAGACAAAGTACAATGGAGCAGTGTCCTCTTTATGCCACATCACACTGCACTCCTGCCAGGGTCAGGAGCACCTGGCTGCCTGCAAGCACCTCTGGTCGTTGAGCCGTCGGTACTTCTCCCTGTCAGCAGTGTTTATTTTCAGCAGCGGCTGCAGATGCTCGTGATGCGTCTTCACATTCTGGTTGTCCACGTAAACATCATAGAGATCCCGTTTCTCCTCAAAGATCTTTTCTGTTGTACCTGTCAAAATCAGAGCAGTGTGTTGCTTTCCGAGCAGACCGACCCTTCTCTCCTGCTTTTGTAATTACTCATTCCACACACATCCTATTTCTCATCAGTTTATTCCTCAGTCTGGTGTCTCAAGACATTTTACAGCCTGCAGTTAAAAAGGTCACCTGTAATCCATCATACTCACAGGCCACGTACGATACCTCCGTCTCCAGCATTTCTATGTCTGCCACGTTCACATAGAAGAATGGTTTGGATTCTGGCACAGTTCCTCCAAGACCAGGCAGAGAAACATTGGCAAGGCAACAGCAGCAATACACTGTAGACAAAAGTAGTACATCCTGAGATGCTTTTAGTGTTCTCTCTAGGGCACCCTGAACCCCACTTAACCCAGTTCTCCTGCACATTTCTATGAAAACAATGGTTAAGAGCTTGGAAACGCCCCTGAACACCAGAACTTCTCAAATGGGGACATGCTAGGAAGTGCATGGGAAATAATCAGTTCTCCCATAGGAGTCCCTTGTTCTAGATTCCACAGATTCGTTCAGCACTCTTACTGTCCTGTGCTGACAGGAACTGCATTTGACAGTGCCAGCTGTGTCCTCACCCGACAGGACTGGAGAATAAGCCATGAATAAACACAGGCTGAACAGCATCTTCACAGGGAGCAGTTGCAATGGAGTTTGAAGACCTGCATGATGCCTGTCCCCTCAATACCCACAGGCATCTCTGCAGTGCTTCAACCTACCAGATCAGAGCTCTGTGGTGTCCCTGGAAACATACCTCTGTAGCAGACAACTCCAACCGGGGGTGGTGAAAATATCAGTATGCGCTTGCGCAACAGGGCAAACTTCCAGAGGACAAGGATCTGCTCACCAAAGAATTTGATGAACTGAGACATACAGCCAGCAGGGTGTGTGATCTGCAGGTGGAGAGAAAGGGAAGAAAACAGCTCAGAGGTGAAGCAGGGACACATGCACAGATGCTAAGTCTAAATGTAGGAGCAAGACCAGCACACGGCAACGACAGAGGACTGCAGCTTGTAGCATTCCAAGAAACAAAATGTTATCTAAAGCAGCCTACAAAGCACTGGAGTGACTGCTTATATAAAGTATGAGACACCAGCAAGGAGCAGCACAGCACACTGCCCATTCCT
The DNA here is from genome assembly GCA_025447755.1 of Corythornis vintsioides. Classification (NCBI taxonomy): domain Eukaryota; kingdom Metazoa; phylum Chordata; class Aves; order Coraciiformes; family Alcedinidae; genus Corythornis; species Corythornis vintsioides. The sequence goes on from JAOEGS010003584.1 coordinate 34,347, forward strand.
ACAAGGCTCTGAGCACCTGCCTCACCTTCATCTCTGGGTACATGTATCTGTGGATGGATGGCAGCCAGTGGACAGGTTGCTGAGAGGTGGGAGTGCCCTTGCTATCAGGGAGAACTCCTTTCTTGTCATCATAGAATGCTTCTAGATGGGAGTAGTGCCCTGGCATCTCCAGCTGGTGTCTGGAAAAGAAAAAAAAAAGGGAGATCTGTAGTGTCTCCAGACTCTAAATCCTTAGTACCTTACCGCAGCCAACAACCTGCTTTCCCAGCTAGCAAAGGAGACCCAGGTACCCCAGTTGCACAGACTTACCCAAGAGGGTAGCTGAAGCATCAGGAGTAGCACCAGCTTTCAGTGCAGCCAGAGAACACAGGCAGGACTGAAGTAAACAGTGAGCTGATGTATGCATAGTACTGATCCTGTTTTAAATATGCTCAGGTAGAAAAAAGCTTTTCCTTTTACCATCACCATTTTCCCTGCCAAAACTACTTGACACCACTGAAGCACACACCTGGCCAGATCACCATCACAGGTTTAGAAGCCTTTTGTGAGCCCTTAGTAAAATGGCTTTTAGAAGAGAAGGGGAACTTTATGTGTCTCAACACTGCCCTTGACACATGTCCATACAAATTAAGCAGGGCTTGGATAGCATTTGACTAACTGTCAATGAACAGACTGCTGCTAATTAGTTCCTTGTCTCCTTCCTGTTGTGAATCTCTCTTTCTGGAGAGGTAGCCATTCAAGGAAATCACAGCTCAGCCTTGTAGCCAAATTCTCACACCTAAAACTGCTCTCCATCAAGGCAACATTACCTACCCAAGCGAGGAGTGCCAGTCACATCCCAAAGGGACTTACCTGACCTGGTTCTCCAGGAAGTGCATGTACCTATACAGCAGGGTGTAGGAAGGGGAGAGAATCCCCACAGACTTCATGCGGGCACCACGCTCTAACTCACTCTCCACAGGCATGTTGGCAAAGCAGGCCAGGCCAAAACAGAGCCCTTTCCGAAAATAGCTGAAGACAAATGTTTGACAGAAGGATTAATGTTAAGAAGAGGTAAAAGGAAGAAAGAAAGGTAACTGTCTGCCAAAAATCCTGATTTGTGAACACAGTTCCTAACTTAGGGAAAACCCCTGCAATCCCACCCTGGTACCTGAAGGGCTGAGAGCAGGCTTTGGGTGTCCCAGCCTTCTCAGCAGCAAGACAGGACATTTAAGAGAAGAGTTCCCAGTACCACTAAAACTCCTACCAGCCATGTCACAGGCTGGTAAGGAACACAGGTAGGGAAAGAACTTGGAAGGAAGACTAAACAGGATGCAGGACCCAGTCAACACAGTGCCCTTTTTCCAAGAAGAGCCTGCAGTGCATGAAGTTGTGAGTACAATCTGACTTGTTTTGGGTGCCAGCACACCAAGGCACACTATAGCTGAGTGCAAGGGTACAGTTCACATGCCTTTGAGAAAGTGACTGTTATTCCAGACCAAAAGGAACTGTGACAGCCATTCATCACAAAACATTGCTACGTTGGAATACTGGTTACTAAAAGAATAGGAACACAGAAAATTCTTTGCTTGTCGTTCCACTGAAGGAAGGGGCTAGCAATGGAGAATGTGAGCACAGAATGTTTATTACAATGTTTAAAAGATCCAAACGCACTGTCAGAATTAAGATCCTTTTTCCAAGTCCAGTTCCAGCAAAATCCTTCCCTTTTCAGTTCTGCCATTCTTTCCCCCTCACCGTAGGCCTCTGCTGACAGCCCCAGCAGTGGCAGTGCAGTATGATTTGCCCAGTATGCATGAAAATTTGCACAATACTGAGAAGCTGGCTTGCCCCATTTGCCAGTTGACCTCCACAGCCCCAGCTGGCATATGGCAGATCCCCACAACCAGTGCTGAGAGTATCTGCCAAGTATCTTTGGCTCAGCTAGGTACAATTCAGCAGCACACTGTGCAGGGATGTAACTTCACTGATGGCATTTTTCTTGCATGTTCTGAATTAAGAGTTGGTGGTGTAGATGTACAGCTGAGAGAAAGCAGAAGTAATACAGCTCAGACATACTCACATGAAATCTGACTGGATCTTGTGGGACCCGCTTGCCATGGATTTGAATTCCACACCTTCCAAATCAATATCTTGGGGTAAACACCACTCCACCATGTTGCCTGCAGAGAATCAAATTTATATGGGTAAACTTGGGCACCACACTAATTTCTAAAGTGCAGACACCAGCAACAGCAAACTGCAGCTGTTACATCACTGGGATGCCAGTAACAGTACACTATGCAACCCCTGTATTGTCACAGACCATAGCAGACATACTCTACTCCACACATTTCTTGCAGACATTATGTGTTGCAGCACAACACCCAGATATTGCAGAACTTCTGGAGCCTTTTCTGCAGCTAGTGCTATTTTGTGGGTTTATCCTTTACACAGCTAATCACAGAGCAACTACAATTGTACCTGGCGGCAGGTGAGCTATGGTTTTAATGCAGTTCCATTCAGGCTGACACTATGAGTATCTAACAGAGAAAGAACCCAAAGAATAGGCTGCTGTTCTTTAGGATGAACTTCTGTGATAGCACATACTACCATCACCATCCTCCTTTGGCTGTGCCTGGGAAGGCTGGTCAAACAGGAAGCCCTAAGGCAGCATTCCAAACTACTACTGGAATCACTCACTACTCCCTGGAATCTCTCATGTTTCATTTAGGTCAGGAGGAGTTAGCTGGACCTTTATATGGAGGCTGAGGTGATCCAAGTACTGCAGTATGTTTGTGCATGAATAACCAAACAAAAAAACCACAAATTATAATCTTGATCAAGATTAGCAAATGCCTGTCACCTGCCAACCCAGCCAGAAAGCATGCAAGTTGTTCAGTGGAAAAGGCCACCTGAGGAGCCTAAGCTTGGAACAGATTATATCACAGAAGTCACAAAAAGTCCCTAAAGTCAATGGAGTCCTGCCCTGCCATTGGCAAATTTACCACAGACTTCCCAGAGGGACTTCCCAGGCTTTTCCATGCCAGCAATTCAGAGCTGGACCTGCTCATCTGGACACTCCAACTGCACCAAGATGTGCCCCAGGTTTACCCACTGAGTTCCTGTTCTCTATCAGCCTGCCCACAGCGACAACATTCGAGCTTTAACAACAAAAACAGACGTTCTCCAGTATAACACAATGGCAGATGCATGGTGATGATGCTTTCCACTGGTATAGTACTTCCCCGGCCCTTTGACTGGATACTTTTGGGAGAGCCTTATACTCAGCTGCGACTTTGAGAGATATTTAAATATGAAGCCTCATTTCTGAAGCCTGTCTGTTGTAGCATTACTCATACTGCCACAAGTATGTGCCTGCACTCTTGTACAGGCATTGGGCTTCGCTACTGACATTTAAATAGGCTATTTTTCTTCTCAGATAGATACTATATTCAGCAGACCTCCCCCAACCCTGCCTGGCAAGGAATTAAAAAAACCCAACAGCACTGTGTGGCAACAGGAGAGGTTTTGCATCCAACTAACCACTTCTAATACACAAGTGGACCTCTCCTGCAGAGCTGGGCTGGCCTCGTGATGCCAAGCACAGCTCTGTGCTGTCGCACACGAACCACAGAACTCTGCTGTGAAGCTCTTTGCCTCTGAGGCGTGTGAAAGGCTGGCAGAGAAAGCCAGTGACATCATGTCAGCCTGGCGGTCCCCTGTAGGGGTTTGCATATTATAGCTAGATGGTGGCTTTTGTTGTTTGGGGCTTTTTGTGTGTGTGGTTGGTTTTCTTTTTAAAGGCACAAGACCGTTCCTTGAAAGAGCAAACAATTTCAACTCTTAAGACTGTTGCCTCTTAACCACAAAATTGTTGTTACAGCCAGATCCGCTTTTAAGTCTTACATCACAGAGAATCATGTATTGATCGTTACCTATACATTAGTAGATCAATATGCAAGAGCACCATCAAGCCAAGGAGACTGACTGTGTTCAGTCACAAACACTACTGTCAGAAAGAATATCCACTGTAGAGGTGCTGAAGTGGACATGGCCCAAACCATGTCTGTTCTGCAGCAACAGAGTTAAAAAAGACAGCTGGAAACAAATCCTTACCCTACATGTAACCACAAAAAAAAAAAGAAGTCGCATGTCACACAGCTATTGTTTTTTTCCTGGGATCTGTCAGAAGCAGCCCACACCTGCGCTCCTGGCCGTTCCTCACCCTGCCCTACGAACGCACGGGCGACGTGGCAGTCGGAGAACAAACGTGGAGATCAAAAAAAAAAAAAAAAAAAAAAAAAAAGGGGAAAGTGGGTCTGGGGAAACAGCAGAAGAGCAAACAAAGGAGAGACTTCACCCAGACACGACAGCGACTGCCAGCCTGCCCGGGGACGTGGAGGGAGGAGGGAGCAGCGCTGTACAAAACAGGAAGCATTGCCCTTCCCCAAGTGAAAGCAGCTCTCGTGCACACGGGGCACTTTCCCAGCGAGAGTCGCCCAGTTACGACAGCGGGCGAGTGCTTTGGTTGGAAGTCAAAGCTGCAGGCCTGGAGATCTCTTGGGAGCCAGTTCCCTGCATGAGGCCAGGGCAGCACTCAAGTTTGTGGTGCACAAGGTTAAGGTTGCTCTTAATCTTTCTCTTCTATTTTCTCTCCCTTAGATTTTCACATTCTTACAGAAATTATGATGGCCTTCACACTTACTGGTCATCACTTGGCCCTCCTCACCATTAGATGTTTCCTGAAATCTTTAGGGTTCCCAGCTGTGCAATGCTGCCATGTTTTGCCAGGACATGAGAAGCACAAAGTGTGACCTGGACATTGCACAGGCTGTTTCCTGCATGGAGGAAATGTGGGACAGAAAAACAGAGTATTTGCATGTTCACTGGTGCAAAACAGATTAGTTCCCCTCTTCCCTCCTCATCTCCCTCCATTACTCACCTCAATCTTTAAGTCAACAAACGGGCTGTGTGGGACCTCCACAAGGCTGACTGTCATCCCCATCACAGAAAAAAGGCTAAGAAGGTTCAACCTCTTTTCAGCTATTCTGACAGAGCTGATGTGGCCATGGACTTTGCTTCATCCTTCTTTATTTCCCTCCCAAAGCAACATACAAGTCTCAGAGAGCACACGTGCTTGAACCTAATGGCAATGTCATGCATACCAGAGGTATCCCATTGCTTCCCAGGATACTGTTGGGTCTTCTGTTACTACAAACCCAAGGGAACACCCACACCAGGAAATTCAGCAGCATCCTTCAAGTCCCTTGTGACTGTGCTCTTTAAAGGGCAGTGTTTGTGTAGACCTGGTGCTCAAGCTCTTTGAGGTGTCAGAGCATTCCCAACTCATCACTCCCTGAAGTCTGCCTAAGGACTGCCAAAGGGCTGGGAGCAAGAAGATGGTGTGGTTGGCTCCTGGGCTGACACTGTTCTGCACTTAATTTACTGTTCACTTTCTGCATCAGTGCAAGCACTGTCATTGTAATAGCAGTGGAAAGAGCTCCTCAGGTGCCACAAGGTTCACCATGCTGGAGGTGAGGACAGCACCACTGATGCAGAAGCTTACATTTGGCCACTCTCACAGGCACAGAGAGAGTCTCAAGGGCACTGGATCACTAACAGTGGACTAGCAATCCCATAACCTACCTCTGTGAACTCATCCACACAACTGAGTGGATACATACACTGAGCTTGTCTACTTCAAGCCCTTCTAAATTCAGAAGGAAAGCAGTTACATTCTTTATCACTGTAGTAACCATTCCATCCTTCTACAGTAAAGCATCTCTCACCCAATTGCTTGCTGGAGTTTGAGCAGACATTACCTGGCACAGCTACTCTCCCAGACACCACCAGAAATTCTGCCTTTCATGGGCCTGAGCAAACCACCAAAGGAGGACTGCTGTGCAGTCTGGCAGAATCAAGGAAGCCTCCAGATCAGACAATGATGGGATTATCTCCTTTAAGTCACACACAAGGACCAGATACCCTGATGAACATTACAGAAGTCCACATCATCTGATGTGGTTGATCCAGGAATTCTCATATCCTCTTTCTGACCCTAGCAAATTCATACCACTGCAGCTTCAAGATCCTTTTTTCCAAGTCCACAACCCCTGTAGGGCACTTTATCCTCCACCTGTGCAGCTGACATTTGTTGATGTGTTCCTCATAGTCCTTCATGCTCCTTATATTCAGCATCCACATGAGTAGCAGCGGTCGGCTGACTCTTACTGGACTTGAGAGACTACTCCAAGGCTGATGACATCCAGTGCTAAAAGCACATCAGATATTACAAGAGCTGTTTCCCAACTTTCCCTGGACTCCATTCAAAGCAACAGCTGGCTCAGACAAAACTCCTGAGAAAAGTTCAGCTTTCTGCCAATGAAGATCTCAGCAATTCATAGAAGACATATGCTCTCAGATTGAAAGACAACCTGCTGTTGCTGCAGTCCTCTGGACTCTTCCATGTTTTGGATATTTATGAGAAACACCTCCCCTTTTCCATCTCCTGTTGGAAAGATGACATCCAATCTCATTTTGGATTTTGAAGAACCTCTGACTTCTAGACACCTCTGTCTGGTGAAGCGTGAAACGGGTAACTTCTCCAAAGCCCGTCTGTGTTTCAGGACATAGCAGCCATGCTGTTTGTCAGGGCGCCTTTCTGATAGCACATCACACATGAGGCCCTGTTCTCTTCACTGCTTCCTTGGGATTTTCCATTCAGGACCAGGATTTAGTCTTCACTTCCACTGAAGAACACCATAGTGCTTTACAGAGCTCCTTCATGTCTCTAGTACTCTTGCTATGGACTTGCTAAGAAGGTGTGTCTACAGAGGAAACAGAAGCTTGCTCCCAGGTCTGGATGCAAATGGGCTCCTGCATCTCCCAAGATACTTCCTAAACTTTCAGATTGTACCAATACTTTCAGCTATGCTGCACTCTTGCCTTTGCACCCCAGGTTGGTGCCAGGCAGCAGTAAGACCCAAGGATCTGTTTTGGGACACCAGACCCCAAAGCATAGTAGCTGTGTCAACAGATGTGAGGTGGATGCTGACATTCTGTCTGTGTTGTAACATCCTCTTTGGTGGACACTGCCCGAGCAGCTAGACTAAGAAAAGAAAATTAACATGTTTTCCAAAGTGCTGATTTGCAGACTTGACATGAATAACCTTTGTCAGTAAGAGAAGCGATACAACACCAAAGCCCAACAGTGCTGAGGGAGATGAAGATGGCAGGGAAAAGTGGACTATACATCCTTGCCCCTCTCCTCTGCCCTCCCAGTTGGCCACACTCCAAAGCACTAGGAGTCCCAGAGATCCAACCAGAGACCAGCCTCTAAACACACAGGTCACTAAGAAATAAGACAGTAGAGCTGCCGCTGCTGGGGACCATACCCTGTGTGCCAGACAGATTTACGCCTGCCACAACCACCACCCATCGCTGATAGCTGCAGGGAGGTCCGTGTCACAGAGGCAGAAGGATGCACTCCAGATGCTGCTAACAGGTTGGTGCCCGCCAGGGCAGAGGTTCGGCCCGAGGCCTGGACACTGTGCGGGGCGCAGAGGGAGCCCCAGTGCCGTCCCCATAATCACCGTCCCGTGTCCCGCTGCAGAGCAGAGCTACACCCGTCCCTGCCCGGGACACCGTCTGTCCTCGGAGTGGCACCTTCCTCCCGCCAGAAGTTCCACTCTGCGGGCTGGAGATCAAACGCAGTCCCCCGTTCTCGGCACACCCCCGCGGCCCCAGATCCCCTGGCGCACGGCACAAACCGGGAGGCCGGCCGAAGCAACGGGGGTCGGCAGCCGTGCCGCGAATCAGCGCTCTCCCGCGGGGCAGGGGGCTGCCCGGATTCCGCAGGCCGCTCTCCACCGGGGTCCGGCGACGCTGCCCTCAAAGGCGACGAGGGGAGCGGCCCCCGCGGGAGGGACGCCGGCCGCGAGCACCGCGCGAGTCCCGCAACCCGGCCCCGCATCCATCTTACGCCAGCGGCACCGGGAGCCCCAGGCTCGGCCACTACAGGCCCCGGTCCGGCCCGGCACCCCCGTGACCCGGCCTGCCGCCCCCGGCGCCCCTCACCCGTGCGGGGGTCGAAGGTGACCACGAAGACGGCCACGATCTGGTCCTCCTCTGCCTCCGCCCGCGGCTGCCCAGCCGCCTCCGCCGGCTCCTCGTCGCCCCACGGAGCCGCGCTCCAGCCGCCGCCGAGCCTCCGCCTGCTGCCACCGCCGCTGTCCCCCTCGGCCGCGGGCGGCGGCGCCGACACGGCGGGGCCCTCGGCCCAGAAGAGCAGCGGTGCCTCGTCTGCGCGCTCCACCATGGCCGCGACCCCTCCACCGAGTCTCACGCTGAGCCGAGGCGCGCCGCAAACCCCCCGCCCTACCGGCCGCCGGCGGGGGGCGGCTCCGGGGCGGGGACGCGGGTTCCACGCCCCGGTCCGTCGGGGCGGGGCCGGGCAAGAAGGGGAGGCGGTGTGTTGCCGGGGGCGGGGCGGGATGGAGCTGCTGATCGTGGCCGCACCGAGCTGTAGGGCAGGGCGAGAAGCTGGAAAGCAGCTGGAGCTGCCCGAGGACTCCCGGCTTCTGTGCTCTCCGGTGCCAGCTCTTGGAGACTTCGGGAGAACCTTATAACTGCCTTCCAATACCTGAAGGAACCCTGCATGAAGGCTGGAGAGGGACTCTCCACAAGAGTGTCCAGCAGTAGGACAAGGGGAAATGGTTTTAAACTGAAGGAGAATAGGTTTAGACTGGGACTCAGGAAGAATTCTTCAGTAGAGGGTGTCAAAGCTCTGGAATAGATTGCCCAGAGAAGTTGTGGAGGTCCCCTCCCTGGAGGTGTTCAAGGCCAGGTTGGATGAGAGCTTGAGCAACCTGTTCTGAGAGGCAGCATTGCCCATGGCAGGGCTGATCTTTGATCTTTGGTTTAGGTGATCTTTGAGGTCACTTCCAGCCTGAGCCATTTTATGATTCTGTGATTCTATGATGCACAGGTTACACCCCACTGAGCAGTGCACTTGACATGCCTGAGGTATGGGTTGCCATCCAGAGGGACCCAGACAAGCTCAAGAAATGGGCCTGTGTGAACCTCACAAGGTTCAACAAGGCCAAGTGCAAGGTCCTGCACCTGGGTTGGGACAATCCCTGACATCTATACTGGCTGGGGGATTAAAGGGCTGAGAGCAACTCTGCAGAGAATGACTTGGGGGAACTGGTGGATGAAAAGTTGGACATGAGCCAGCAATGTGCATTCATAGCCCAGAAAGTCAGCTGTATCCTGGGCCACACCAAAAGATGCATGGCCAGCAGGTTGAGGGAGGTTATTCTCTCCCTCTGCTTTGGTAAGATTCACTTAGAGTACTGTGTCCAGCTTTGGAGTTTTCAGCACAAGAAGGACATTAAGCAGCTCCAAAAGAGAGCCACCATAATGATGAGAGGGTTGAAGTACCTCTGCTATGGAGAAAGGGTGAGAGAGTTGGGGTTGTTCGTCCTGGAGAAGAGATGGTTCCAGGGAGGTCTTGCTGCAGGCTTGCAATACTTAAAGGGTGCCTATAAGAAAGATGTAGACAGTCTTTCTAGCAGGGTTGTTGCCATAGGATGCGGGACAATCGTTTTAAACTAAAAGAGGGTATATGTAGACTAGATAAATGGAAGACATTTTTTACAATGAAGGTGGTGAAACAATGGCATAGGCTCTGAGCAACCTGATCTAGCTGAAGATGTTGCTGTTCACTGCAGGGCAGTTGGACTAGAGGACCTTTAAAGGTCCCTTCCAACACAAAACATTTTATGATCCTATGGCTGGGGGCTCTCTAAGCTTCCTGTGTTTCACCTCCTCCCAGAGAGCAGAGCTAGCCACCTGCCTCTGTCCCCCCATCTTGTGACCCCACTGTAGACCTTTTTGAGCAGGAACACTAAGGGAAAGCCCATTCTACCACTTGAGTCAAGGGAACTGAGCAGAGCAGCCTCAGGCCAGGAACGGGGCAATCTCCCATACCCCCCACATTGCTGTGGTGGAAGCTGCAAGCCACAATTCCGAAAGAGTCAGTACTGATCCAGTATATACTGGTGTGTGTGTATATGTAGACATATATGTGCATGTATGTGTTATAGAAGGATGTGAAGCAGTTCTCAGAGAATCAGGAAGAATCAGCTTGAGATTGAAAGATGAAAATGGAATCATGACCAAAGCATCCACAGACAGCCAACTTCTGTATAATTACCATCCTCATTACGCTACCACCAATGTCATTAAGTGTCATTAGATTTAACTCCATTCCCTAGGACTCTCTGATTAATTGGATTATCCAATTAAGCAGGCCACAATTAAAGGGAAGATATTGTCATAAAAGCCTTAATTGGCTAACTTTTTTCCCCATTGAGCAGCTCTAAGGGTTCAATACACCATTAAGAAACTCATCATCCAGTTTCCTCTACAATGGGTTTTAGTCTTTTTCTCTTTTTTTGGTAACATTAGAGTCCACTTGCCACAAGCTTCATTTCAGTCAGCTCCAACACTAAGTGGGCATTTTGTTTCACAAAGCCCATGCAGAAGTTTACTTTGCAGAGCTATGAACCACAGTAGGTGGTGTTTAGCAGATGGAGTTTTTCATGGAAGTTGACTGGTAAAGAAAAAAAACAACACACAAACCCTGCACAATATTTTGTTACTGTATAAAGAAAAGCCAAATTCTGCAAATACTTGGCCACAAGCATCGTTTTAACCATACAGACAGTGCCAAGCTTCATCTTGATGAAAATTTTTTTGTGTGTTGGTGATGCTAAAGTGACAGCTCATTTCTCTCCTCTATCCCCACAGTGGTGCTGGCACAAATATCAGTCTGTCCCCCAGCAATCCAGGCAGGGGAAACAAATCCTGAATAAAACGTCATGGGCTATTTGGGGTGCAGAGTGGCTTCTGGTCCCCTTTGCAGTGTGGTTGCACCAGCGTTGCTCCAGAAGGAGGTTGGAGATGCAGCAGGAAGAGCAGCCAGTGGCAGGAAGCAGAGGCTCTCAGCACCAATTCTGGGGTATACAAAAAGTCATCATGCTCCAAACTCAACTTCAGGTGAAAAAGAATGGGATGCAATCTGGTGGATTCAGAGCTGTTTAAGCTGCTTTGACCAGCAATCTGCACCTGCTGAGGGCACCTGGTTTGTTGGATACATGCAAAAAACAAAGGCCACAATTTCTGTTTTATTATTTTACCAAAATTGAGAAGACTAGGAGAGAATATTACACTTTTAGGAAGAAAAAGCTCTCCTTCAAAAGCAAATGAGTGCATTTTACCTCCAACTGTCTGCTAAGAAAACTGTCGTCAGATCTTTGAGTAGTCTTCCAGACAAAAATATTAAATGAAAATGTTGTGGCTTTTAGTTAAAATATTCAAGACTAACAAGTTGGCCCTTCTATACAGAGCAAGTTCAACTTTTCTCCTTTACATATTGCATTCCTCTTTAGAAAAATGGATACCACCTACAAACCCTGGGGAAAATAAAAGAATATATATGTGTTTCAGATGGGATTGAAAAGTGTGGTCTGAAGGGGTTTCATCAAAACATAATTATGGGGACTAAAAGGATTATTTCTTCAGATTTACAATAAATACAGTACAAAACATCTGATTAACAGTCAGATTACAGCAGCACCAACGTGGCCCTGTCATGGGATCTCAGCTGGCCAGATGATGCAGACAGCTTGTCATAGCAAAAGCAGCCAGTGCCAGCACTCCCAGGCTTTTGGCCCTGGCTCAAGGTAAGGTGCAGAGAGAGGCAGCAGCTGTGTGCAGCAGAAGGGATTCTGTGCAGCAGCAACAGGCTCTTTGCCTGGAAAAAACGCCACAACCCCTGCATCAGATGCAGCAGTAAGATCAACACTGAGTTCCTGGGATGTCTTCCTGATACAGCTTTGGTGGCCTGTAACAGATGAACTTCATGCAACTTAAGAGACCTATATGGCCATACTTTTCATTCAAAGACTAGGTTAGGAGAGCTGAATAACCTCAGATCATCATGTCCTTTTATTTTCTTGTGGAATTGCTGACAGTATGTACACAGGAAAGCACCTGTCAGCTCTCAAAAACTCTCATCTCCTCCGGACTGCAACCACTTCCATTTTCTGCATGTCCTTCCAGCAGCTCCCCTCGATGCTAAGAAAAAGGCTGCTGTAATCTTCTCAGTTAGTTAAATCTCACTCTGGTCCCTCTTCAGTGTACTCACAAAGGCACAGGAAGATCCCTGTTTTTCACAGGGGCACAGTGAGAGGAGACATTGACCTGCTCCTGGTGAGCAGCAGAGTGACCTTACCTGTGAGGCTGCCTTCACCAATGCTTCCAGCTCCTCCCTCCCCTCTCTTAAAAAACTCAAGATGGGAAAACTGCACAAAGACCTGTTCATGGTCTCTAACTCCCCCCTGAAGTCTGTCATGTTATAAATTAGGCTATTAGCCTCCCCATTCAGGCTGCAGCCCTTGTCCATACTAATACACATCTAAATGTGAAAGTGAAATACAGGTTTTAAAGGAGGAAGCACAGGGCTCTATCACCACAAGACTAATCACTTGTGCAAGTGAAGACCACAAAGACTGCATCTCTGATGGGATTAACATGGAGAAGACTGGCTGTCAGCAAATACCATCTCCCTGTAGGCCCTGGGGAGCTGGAGGAGGGGAGAGCATGCAGAAGCAATAAGATGATTCAGAGGGAACCCTGGATCCCTGAAAAGCTGGTTACAGATACAGCAAATCCATATCCAGAGCAAAATCACTCAGCCACCAGCTTTCCTAGGCACAGGCAACAGTGCACAGGTGCTGCTGAGCTCCACCTCTTTCCCATTAGCAATGGCCCAGGTGTGTGAGCTACTTATAAAATGAACCATGGCAGGAGAAGGCTTGTCTGTAGTCTCTCTGGTTGCTGTGTAGGTCATCTTTTCTCTTTACAGGTGTATGCAGTGTTTGGGTTTTTTTGGTTGGTTGGCTTTTTGTTTGTTTGGTTTTTATGGTTGAGAACTTTAAGGTAGAAAAAGATGAGGGGAGAGCTGGTGTGTGTGTTCTTTAGCATTTGATTTCTCTGTTTCTATATGTGGTGAGAGTAGTGGGTGAAGTACTGGTGGGTGGTGAAGTTACCTTGGATGCTTACAACTCATAAATCACTACCTTTCTCAGTATCTGAGTTGCACCAACAAGGTGAAAAGTAGAATCTGCTGTTGTTATGTAAGCAGTAACTGAATGGATCTCATAGATTCATAGATTCATAGATATTATTTGTGCTTCTAACTCTGATGTACCCTTCCTTGACAAATGCCATCAAATGACATCTATGTGGATCAATGTTTCTGTGTGTGGGGCTGGGGGATTATGTGCAGTGAGTAGAGCTACTACCCTTGATAGAGCAAGGATGGGCATTCTTAATCTTTCTATGTAAAAAGCACTATTTTCTCCTCTCTCTGGCAATGCAGGTCAGTATCAGCTACACCAGTTCTTTTTCTTGCACTGAAATGGATGACTGGGAGGATAGCGATGAATTCATTCAGCGACTGGATTTTTCCAGTTGTGGTGAAGAGAGTGAAGACAGAAGCATAAATGAGGAGGATTCCTTAAGATCAAGCCCTCCCAGAAGCTGTGGCTTACAGAAGTGGCAAGAGGGAATTCCTTTCCCAGTAACCCCTCAGAGAAACCTTAGTGATATTTTCCCAAGCAAGACGAAAGCCTGTGTGAGTCCAGTCCTGAACGCTTCCCCGGCTGTGAACAAGAACTGGGGTAATAGAGAGACACCCCTGCACATCAACTGGAAGAAGCTGCAGCTGTGTGACACCCCACACACTCCCAAGGTAACAGTGTATTAGCTGTGTGTCTGAGCAGACAGGGTCTAAAATGTCACGAGGGTACCGCTGCACAGGTGGTGAGGGGATCTGTTGCAATCTCTGTGGATAACATTTTTGGTTTTTTCCATGTTACTGTTGCTAGCCTTCTACTCTTCCCTTAGAAACCTGGACTGTAAGCTCCTTAGCTATGGAAAGCTTTTTCTGTGGGTGTGAATAGAAACCTGTGTGTGGGAACTGTCTTGACTCTCTCCAAGCTGTTCTTAAAAGCAGATAGTAGGCATTGGACTGTTCTGACTTAAAAAACCTAAACAGCCATGTGCCTTGGATGCCCATGTGCCCTTCATGCCCCACTAAGGGGAGTGGACGGCTGACGTACCTCTGTACAAAGTGTGCACAGTGCTCCCAGAGGGATAAATGCATCCTTCCTCAAGGAGCTTGTCATTCCAACCTGGAGACAGGCAGCTGCCCAGATTGTTCTGTTCAGCACTTTTTTTAGATGCAAATTGGCTTTCTCTTGAAAGTGGAAGTTGGAAGTGGGATTGTGGCTGGAGAATACTTTGTATGGCAAGTCTGGATGGCCTCCAACCAGTTTGTTGTCCAGTGACATTGATTGTCTTTTAGTGTGGAATGGAGCTGCCCAGTAAATTTGGGGAAAGCAGGACTTTGCTTCAAATCAAGACTGGGTGCTTCTCTGAAGTTCTGCTTTATTTGGCCCAATGTTTTGGGCTAATAGGTGGAATCCAATGGCCTGTCTTTTGTGGGAAGCTTTTGTGGGAAGATTCAGAGATTCCCTCTAGACTGAAATTTCTGAAACTGTTTTGAGGAGTGCTATTTTATGGTCACTTTTACAGTAGTCATATAAAAATATTTCTACTAACTTCCCCTATGGTAATGTTGCTTATTGCTGGGGGGCAGAAAGGTAACTTGGGTCATGTTCTATTTCACGTCCTGACAAACCTGTCCTGACCACACTGATACAACAGTCCACCTTTGACAAAACTGGGTCTCTCCCATTAATGAAACATATGATGCAATTTCCTTGTCCCTGTAGGAGGGAAAGAGGAGCAGCTGGCTCATCTTGAGGACTGTGCTTGCCAAAATGGCTCTGCAGGTCTTGCCCAACTAAGCATGGAATAGAGCCTGATTTTCAGGAGAGTAGAGATTTTTTGACATAGCAGCAACCAAAATATTTTTATGCCTTATCTGCCACTTTTTTTAAATGCAGAGCCTGTTGTCGAAGACAGCTTTTCCTTCTCCTGGGACAAAGGTCCCACCCAAAGGCTTCCAACATCTGAGACTTACTTCTGATGCTGACTCTGAGGATTCTACCCAAGCTCTTCTTGTCAACATTAATCCCTTTACACCAGAGTCCTATCGACAAATGCTCTTTCTTCCTCATGGCAAGCAGAAGACCAGAGGAGACCTGTAAGTGAACTACTCTTAGATAACTGTCTGGAAGTTCACTGCTTGAAGGAGTTAAGTAATGATGGAGATGTTTAATACTTGAGCTTATTTGCTAATAAGGAATCATTCACTTCTGTAGTATTCCTTGGTGCAGAGCAAGCATTAGCAGACCTATAAAGGTTATAGAAATGAAACCAGTAATTTGCTTTGTTCAGAAATGTAAGTAGGGGATCAGCAGCTAACCTCAGTGCTGTGGCTCTAAGGAGAAAATGGAAATAAACTATTATAGACATGGGTAGAGTGGTGCTTGATGCAGTTATGCACATACCCACAACTCAGAAGAAAGAATGTGTTTGCCTGTAGTAAACCTTTTAAGGTGGGCATAGGCTACTGTTGATCTGCAAAAGGTCTGGTCTGGGCTAACCAAGACACAATCTTGGTCAAATACCCATGTGCTACAATGACATTCAGCTCCTTTCATAGCCACAGCTGTAATGGGTACTCAGGTGGGTATCCTCCTTTAAATCACAGTGGGCTAGTTCTCCTTCACTAGGAGCTTGTGTGAGGTCATCTCACATGTGGCTTCACCATTAATAAGGTGGCCAGGAGAAAGATGCTTCTGAATGATGCTGCTGTGTCCTGTGGGCATTCCTGAAGCTGTCATGTGGAAGCTAAGTAGACAGACTTCCTAGACTGGGATGACAATCTTTCAGGCCTCAGCTAGAAACTTGTGTATTAACACTCTACAGAATGCATCTTTAAACTATGAAGCAAGCTTTGGATATTCTGTTGAAAAAGTGCATTGCTGCACTGAAATGATGCATCCGACTTTCCTAATCTGTTACAGGAGAGAACCTGACCCAAGAAGCCAGGTAACACAGGAGCTACATACAAAGGTGAGTGACAATGTATTTCCCTCCTGAGAGGATAAGATGCTTATCCTCTTTTGGTGCTTGATGAAACCTTATGCTATTGGAGTGTAAGTCATGGCTCATGACAGAGGATGAATATCTGACAGAGTAATTCCAAACTGAATATTTTGTTTTAACTTTTCTAAGCTTGCTGTCTCATACAAATGATTCCTGTCTCTAAAGGAAACTTTCACTAAAGCAGATTTGAAAGTTAGACAAGTAATCCTAAAACATTGATTTTGGTTAGGAGGCCTTTCCAGGAAATGTAGTTTGAGGTCCTCAGGGAGAACTGCATTACTGTGTTATTGCATTAGCATAAACAGTGGCTGTACCATTATGGTTTGAGAAAGCAGGGGTATTGCTGTTGCTCTGAATCAGTGTACAGAGCATCTCTGGATGTGAATGGAATTTTGCTTGTAAGTCAGCTGGACCTGCACTGCAAAACCAAAAAGACTGAGTTGAATGGCTCTGCCATGGATAAGTACTGAGGGTAGAGCTTCAGTTACAGTAGTCACAGTAGCTAAATTCTGAAGCAAGGCAGTGAATTCCATGCTCTCCTTCAGCAGGGAAGTGCCCAGGTGGGGGGGTTTCTGTGTGCCCTGGGGTCCAAAGGACAGTCCCACCACAGCTTGCATAGGTACAGGACAGCTAGCATTGTCTCGCAACACAAAACCGAGTTCTCTTGCTGCTGTCTGTGCGTTTCTGCTGAACCTCAGCAGTGAGGTGTATTGGCCTTGGCTGCACGGGACAGAGTATGAGGTCTTCACTGGCAGAACTGGTGTGGGAACCTGTGACCCACAGCTGCCTTCTTTCTTCCCAGTTTTATCTGGGGGAAGATACTCATACATCTGGCTTTTGAAAAGCAAACCAATCCTGAGCTGCGTTCAGATGATGTAAAAATGTCAGTTTTCCTGAACAGCTCCCTGAAGGAATTACGTTGCCTTCTGCAAGTAGGTAGAATTGTTTGTTGGAACTGATTACGCTTTCTGGAAGAATAACGCTACCCTCTAGCTGAGGAAACTAGTACTGCAGGAAAAAAAAATATTTCCATGGAAAAACTACAACTGCACATTAAATCTGCTACTAGATAATATCCAGGGCTACCATAATTATTTTATTTCAAAGAAAGCCTCAACTAACTTATGACTTACTGAAATATTATTCTGAACGAGTGATGATTAGGTTAAATATGCAATATAGATATAAAATTGTGTACTAGGAGGTATCTATTCCCCAAGCTATTTAAAATACTGTAAAATAGAGATACCTTGTGAAATACAGCCTGCTGAAAAGGGCTGCTGTTTCATGTAGACCACTTACTGTCTCTGAGGGCCAACTCTTTATGCCCACCCTTTAAAGTTATTGATTGTGTACTAGGGCAATCACAGCAGTGGTTTATGTGGAAATCGCTGTGCAACATTTGCTACTGTGTCTGTAAGGGGTGCAGAAGCATGAAGAAAATCATTTAGTCCCCTCTATTCACTTCATGCTCCCCTGCTTATCTCTTATCTCCCCTGCTAGTAGACTCCACTATACAAGTAGTACCAGCAGCTCTTATTTCCCCATTGGCTATTACTGCAGCTATAATGATGTTCCAGCTGTTCTGCAAGGTTTCATCTGTTTGTGGGAAAGTGGCTCCTGTTGAGAAATCACTGGGGATATAAACAGACACACTAGGCCCTGCTAACCTGCCATTAGTCAACAGCTGGTGCTTCAGGCCTGACAAGAGCCTGAACTGTTGCAGAATCTCTTTGCTGCAGGCAGCCTCAGCTGTCAGAGTAAAGCAGCTCTCGCGTAGCTGGGACCATGTTAAGCCAACACACTAAGCTTCTCTCCTGAGCTGAGAAGTAATAGCTCTTACTTAAAAGCAAATTCAGTAGATGGATGGCCAATTTGGAGGTACTGGTCTTCCACCTACCAAGGCTGGTAACAGATCTTCTCAAGTCTGCAGGGGGGGGGGGGGAAAGATAGGTCTTTTGTTGTTGTCTTCTATTCATCCCTGACTGACTCCATCAGCCATGGATCTAGGAGCTGGGCAGGACTGTCAAGAGATGTGATGGTAATAACCCAAGGAGGCTTAGGCACATACAGCCAACTAGACTACAGTTTTTAGCTGCAATTCTTAACTCTGGTTTCAAGTCATGATTTAAAAAAAATAAAATCTGCACAAACTGAAAAACACCACAGAAAGAAACCCAACCTTGGCCAAACCCCAGGCTGAGATGACCTATGTTAGGTGGTCCAGAAAAAACACAACATGCTTAAGTGAAAGGTAGTCTTTTAAGAAGTGGTAGTGCACCTACCTAGTGCATGCCTGGATGAACATCCAGAATGGGAGAGGGAGAAACATGGGTGCCCTTTGAGAGTAAATGCTGCACATCTCTACAAACATGATGGATGTTGTTATCCAAGGCTTTCAACTCATACTTTGTTTCTTGTAACCTTGTAGAGATACCCTCTGAAAGAGAGCAATATGGTTTCCCGCTACAAGAAGGAGTTCCTGGAAGTAGAAAAAATTGGTGTGGGGGAATTTGGCTCTGTCTACAAGTGCATCAAACGCCTTGATGGATGTGTTTATGCCATCAAACGCTCCAAAAGGCCTCTGGCAGGATCCTCAGATGAGTGAGTGTTCTAGCTGAAAACTGCCAGTTGAAATGATGGGCATGTTCTTAGGAGGTGTGATGGGGAAGGAGTGTGGATTTAAAGGTGTCTGAGGGGTGGTATGAACAAAAACTGGTTGCTGTTGTACTCCCAAGTAACAGTTGGGAGTGTGGGGGAAGGTACCACTTTAGGACTATTAGATATAAATGTCTGAGAAGAGGAAGAATCCACATGCATTGCAAGTGAGATGACATCTTACCTGAAACCCTCTCATCCACAGTCTCTGAAATAATAAATGTCAATTAGTTCCTTTGATGTTTGAGCAAGGGCAGGTTTTGCCTCAACAGCTGTGAGAGTCGGTCCCTCTGCTTGAAACCCACAAAAGTCCTAAACACTCTCCTTTCTCAAGCCAGGCTGCAAAACAGGGCTTCTCTTGTGGTCCTGAAAAGGACCCTGGCACTCTGTCATGATTGCTCATTCTGTCTGTGCTTCTCTAGGCAGCTGGCACTGCGTGAGGTTTACGCTCATGCTGTCCTGGGACACCACCCCCATGTTGTGCGCTACTACTCGGCCTGGGCAGAGGATGGTCACATGGTCATCCAAAATGAACATTGCAATGGTGAGAGCTGTGACACTGCTAAAGGCTGAGATCTGGGGATGGGTGGTGCTACCTTCACTACTGAAATATGGCAGAATTTAGTTTACAACAAGGCAAATGGCACAGTTCCATGGAGAACAATAGTTGGACAAAGCTCTGCATGGTACCAATACCTTATAAGCAGTGAATAATCTCTGGTTTGTGAGACTTTAAAACTGCTCCTCTGTGTTGGCTGGCCTGGAGTAGTCCCCTGCTGATGCCCAGAACTGCATCTGGGACTGTGTAGATAAAACCTGATCTGAGTGACTTGAGAGTAGTGAACTTAAGTGTCATGTATCTTGGAAGCAAGCCTTTCTTCATCAAGAGGAATGATTTGAAGAGTGGATACCTGGTTGAGGTGAGGGCACATTGCATCCTGGCTAGAAGGAAGGGCTCAAGAGTTGCAGAGCAATGTAGCTAAATAATGAGGTAAACTGTAAATGGGGTGCTGCAGGAGTTACTTGAGTTTTTTCTTGGCCATGCCACTGTTTGGGAGACATTGGAAGCCAGATGTGTCTTTTCCAGAGAGCTACTCATTTTCAGCTCCTCATCTTTCAACTGTTCCTGCAATCTTGGGGCTCAATGATTAGTGGTGATAGCTGTTTGGAGTAATGGCTTCAGATCTGTTGGAGGTAACCATGAAACATGGGGATCATTCCTGTATCATTGATGCATTTCTTTCATTCTAGTGGATTAATATCTGAGACTAAAGGAGAAGTGGTGAAAAACAGGCTGATGGGGGGGGGGGGGGGGGGGGGGGCATTTGGGGTATTTTTAAGACCTGAAAAAGCCAGGGTTTTTTATGGGAGACCCACAAACTTCTTTGTTGAAATTGTTAAAATCTAGAGTCAACCATCTGATT